>OY735200.1:817500-915000 GCA_963457665.1 Thysanoteuthis rhombus | reverse complement strand
TTGGTCCCCTTTTTATTTAGGTCTAGCGGAGTTTTCAAATAGCCCTGTGCCTCTCCTTCAAGTATGACTCATCATCATCATCATCATCATCATCATTAGTGACAACAGCAGCAGCAGTAGCAGTGGCAGCAGCAGCTTTTGATGTCAGTTCTTGGACATCTTCCAAAAATTTCGCCCTCATGGGCATCGCAGAGTCAGTGCTTTCTGATCTTGTTTAGTTCTCATCAGACACAGTTTCGCATATGATCACGGGGGATTCCATCGTGAGTCGTGAAGTCAAATGGTTTTCTAATATTCTTGGCATATAGCCTTTTGACTTTTCGAATAAATTCTCTTTGACTCCATTTTTTTTCTTTCTTCTACTACACTGAGCTGTCTTGTTATCACTGTATGTGATGTTGAGCATGATTCTATATTGAGCATGTTGCATGGTTCTCAGTACAATCTTTGAGGTTCAGAGCGCACAAATGGAGCTAAAAGACTGAAAATTTATTTACTTTTTTGTTTATTGAAAATTCCCCCAAAATAGATTTTTAGAAGGGGTGAAATGTAAGTTTATGCTAAATCAATCACTTGGTTTGTGTTGACTTGTTTTTTAAAAATTCAGACTTCTGGTGTTCACTGTCGAAAGAAAACTTCCTAATTCGACACTACTTCTTGCCATGGCCAGATATTGGGTAACTGCAATACACTCAGACACTCATACAGGCAAATTCCTTTAACTGTGTCTAGGATTTTTGGTCGATGAATCCTTGAGTGTTCTTCAAGTATCTTCATTCATTTGAGATTCCCCAAGTGCTCGCTGAGGCCCGACTTGGCATCGTTACCTGCTCCCAAAGGCATCAAGGAATATTTGAAAATAATTTTTAATAAAGAGCAATTATCATGCAAATATCAAGTTGAAACCGGAATTAAAGGCAGATGTGCTCGATTCCGAGATTTGAGAAGCTTTGTGCTGAACAATAGACTGACATTTGGAATCATCCTTATGAAACTACGATACATAGTCAGAAATCGAAAATAAAGCTTATTCTTCAGAGACCATCGAGTGTCACCAAAAAACCTGCTGACACGCGTGTCATACGTTTGCCATCACTAAGCTACACTCACGCACAAGATGGACAGCCTTACAGGTCTAAATGGCTCAAAGTACCCATCATTTATCCATAGCTGAGGTAGAAGTGGATTCCTGTCTTTCTGGAAATAAACGTAAACTGGTTTGGCTGGAACACGAACTTCGTTCCATTCCTCAAGCCGGTGATGGTTACACCACTTCAATGTTCCCATTCTTGTTGCTTTTATCATAACGTTTCAGCCGATGTTTCCTTTGACTTATCTAGAATTCTCTCATCTAGAATTGATCTGATAAGTTCACTTCGAGTAGAGATTGTTAGATAGATCGTTATAATACACAACTCTTTGATGCCTTAATTGGGATCATTTAGAAGAAAAAAGCGTTTGGTTCCCGAACTTTTTAGAATCGCAGCGCCTTTAATATATCATACTTTAAAGGCACCTTAAGCAGAAATTACTGAACAATTTATGCGAATGTGGTTAGGCTACTTAAGTAAAGGAAATAATAATTCATGTAATTTAAATCATTATCATCGGTGGGGGTCAACTATTTACCTTCATCTTAATTGTTATTTGCTTCTCTTGCTGCTACACTGTTTAATACTAAATGACAGTTCGGTCTGATTCAATTATATCTTCATTTCTAGTAGATGAAGTATTATTTACTTTACTTTCTTATCATTTTATTTAAAAAAACATTTTTTTGCAATTGACAAAAAGACCGTGGATAGGGAGAAAATTTAAGGTTTTGATATGGACCGACGTTTGCCAGCAAGTTCCAGTAGTCCAGTGGTAAGAACGGTCGCAAATCAAGTAGAGTAACCTGCCAGTATAGAGGATTGTTAGATCAGTTCTCCTGGAAATTATTCTTTTGTTGACTGTTGGTTGTCGCGGAAGGCTGAGCTACGATAAGTCTCCTCAGTATTCTTTCACTTTATTGAACAGTATTTCGAGATGTTACCTCTTCTTCACAAATAGAAGACGTAGAACAAGTGATTCGCCTCTTTGGTTCCTTTCCTGCATCTTTTTCTGTTCTTCTTGTAACATTCCTCTTCTCTCTATGGTAATACAAATTTTTTCTGCTATCTGTCTGGTAATTTTCCACGTTAGTAGCAAGCAGTCGTTTGGTCTAAAATGTTTGCTTGGTTCCATTTCTCAGTGTCCTTTTGAATGAGGGTTGTTCTGTCTTTGGTCATCCAGTCTGTAACCTCTGCTTCATCTTGGCAACTTTGGAGTTGATAGATGAGTCTGCCATGTAATATGACGTATTTCTTGAACCAATATTTGTGGCTACCACAAGATGCTGGTGCTTTCCAGTTGGCTCAATACTAAATAATAGCCCCTTTTGTTAGAGATGTTATAATGGTGGAGACAAGTATAGATATTGTGGGCATTCTACTTGGCATTTAAACTGCTCATTCTGAGTGATTTCAAGTGGAAATCTGTAATTTTTCACCAGGAAGGACCCACTTAGGAACAAATAACCTATTTTGGACTTTGTTCCTTGTTTCAAGTGGCTTCAATGTTTTTGAAATGATAAAAGGAGGAGTAACACCGATATATCTGCATTATGCTCTTATACTTCGAAGAGAGATTCGAGACACAGAAAGTGAAAAACATCTATTCTATTCATATGATGAACAATACGATCTTCTTGGTTCTCTATCAGTAAACATCGACTCTTCCTCTTGAAGGTAAGAATTCCACTGATAAAATATCTTGGCAACTCTTTTATTAACGGATCAAGGACAGCAATTTTTAAATTGGTCATTTCAAATGGATAAAAGTGGCTACTTAGCTAGTTCAACGGCACAGTGTCTATAATCAAATCCCTTGAAAGTATTTCATCAGGACAATAAAGTAGATACAGGACTACTATCAATATGATTTTACCCGTCACTTTTTAGATTAAAGTATATTGTTGATTTAATGAATAAGGTCAACACAGTTATCTGGAAATCAAACCTACCAAATAGTCATTGAAAAATATATATAGCCACTTTCAACTATTCAAATAGACAATTTGAAAATGGCTGTGCCTGGTGCATTATTGCAAGATTTGCCAATATCTTCGACTTATAAGCAGGAAACTTGACCATTCAAAACTGTACTTATCTAATTTAGCTACAGAGTATACAATTCACGCTTAGTGTTAAAGGTTAGGGTCAGTGTTTAGGGCTGGAGTTTGAGTTTTGGGTCAGGGTTAGTTTTAAGACATAGTGTTTAGGATTAATGTTTAGGGATGTAGTTACTGCTGGGGTTGCAATTAGCATACCAATATGATTTTTTTTCGATGCTTGTAACACAAAAATGAATTTACAGTTAAAATTAATATCATTGAATAATTAGATAAATTTTCTTTGTCATTTCTAACAGTATTTCTCCACACAAACTCATATAACAAAAAAGTTAACAGTGTCTTATTCGTGTCAAATTGTCGGCTTAATTTTTACTTTTTTCACTTTTATCATAAACTGCGTCTATGGTAGTTACCTCTTTTATTTTCTTTGCAAATCTCGTTTAAACAAAAACTTTTTTTTTACACATCCAATCAGGCCAAAAGGGACCCAAGTTTGTCTCACAGCGAGAGTTTATTCTTTTTTTCCGATCAGTTAACTCTCTACCATAGATCGACGACCCGATTTGATTCGTGATAAAAAGCAACAAAAGAAAAATTAGAAGATAGCAGTAGAAAAAAAGAATAATAACAGGTCAGCTTAGTCACTCGATACAAACGGTCAAGTGACTAACGTCCTGTTCAGGGTGATCAATTAAAAGATTATAGGAAAAGGGGGATCAGTGAATAAGTTACTTCTCTTTTTTTTCTCGTTTTTCGCCCTTTATTTACATTAAGTGATCGTTAAATTTTCAAAAAGCAACACGAGTGCATAATAAAGGATCAGCTCGGTTTCAACTAACACAGCGAATTGAAGCCCCTCATAATTACTGATTTATTAAAAAAACGTCTTTGTTAACATACATAAGGATCGAATGTCCAAAGCTTCAGTCCGTTAGCTCAATTGGTGCAGCCTGTACGCGTGAGACATACATGCATACAAACATAACCAGACAGCCACACTAACTTGAAAACTAAAAAGAAACCTACGTTGACAGTTTTGGTTGTCGTTTTGCCTAAATTGAGTGATATGTTAACCGTGTAACGACGGCAGATCGTTTCAGATAAGTTTCTATGTAATATAACGCAATTTATATATATATTTATTCTCAATTTGTGAAAATACAAAGACAGAAAACTGATTTTATCAGTTGTTGATGTTTAATCACAGTGTTCAAGGATTCTTCGCCAGAAGATTCTGGTGTACTCCTTTATGTTATAATCAAAAATATTTTGATGCAGTTTTAAAAACACTTCCAGAATTCAAAAAACCTGTTGCAGTGTAAACAGAAAATTAAATCGATCACTCAGAAATTTTCTAAGGTTTCCTCTAGCACATAGATATCAAATTCTTTTAAAAATCGAATATTCATTAGATTTTGATTAAAATTTTTGATATTCATATAATAAAGGAGAACATTTGAAAAGAAGATGAATTCCAATTCGAGATTTAAAAAAAAAAAAATTCCAATGAGATAAATTCATTTGATGGTTTTCTTAAAATTTATAATGGCTGTTAAATAATGAGTGTTATGCGTATATAAAGTCACATCACTGGCAAAATAAATTTCGTTCACTTTTCTAAAAATGCAGCTCCAGGCAATCGGTACCCAATTCAAAAACTAAAAAATAAAAAAAATAAGATATTGCTCTCCTTTACAAGTTTTTATATATATTTGCTAACTTATATTTAAGACTATATCCCGTAAAAGAAAACACATCAGTATTAAAAAAAACAATTTATAGAGATTTTTTATTTAGAATGATTCAGTTTTTTCATTTCAATTAAACTGTGAAAAATCAAAACATGTCAATTCAACGAAGCAAACGTGAGTCATTGGAAAATAAAATTCCCAAAAATAATGTGTCGAGTAAATTTACCTATATTTTGCTATTGTTTTTTTTTCTTATTCATTTTTAATCGGACAATATTTTTCAGGCTGGCCATAACTAATTAGATCTTACCCATTGCCGTTAAAAAAACTGTTGACCACATTTTATTTACCTGTTTTTTCCGTTTCAGCCAATTCTATTTCGTCATCTACTATTGTCGACATTTCCTGTCAATAACTCCATCGATTATCAATGAATGATAATGCCAATTCCAACCGTCGAAATAGCGATATTTCATAGTTTTTTCAAGCAGCATTTGACAATGTTTTACTACATCTCGGTTGAGTAATGATTAAACTGAGTTTTTCAAACTAAATCATAACCATTTCACTCGTAAATTATTTTTAGTGGAGTTTTTAATTACAGAATTTCAATTTTTCCGGAACTGTCAAAAAAATGGCGTCAAAATGATTGATTTATTGATTAAAAAGTAATCATTTATATCGAAAGTTAAATTTTAACTCTAACCAACGAAAATTTGTTTTTGTTAATTTGGAGGATTTTTCAATTTTTTTCTCTTTCTAACAATGCAAGAAAAACTTGGAAATACATTTTTTTAAACTTCAATTACGTTTTAAAATAGGGTGTCGAAGATTTCAGAAGTTCCGTGGGCATGCCTGACATATATATATATATATATATATCCTGACCCAACAGCCAAGTGAGCTACAGATTCTCCTTACTTTGCTCGTGAGTGTGTGTGTGTGTGTGTGTGTGTGTGGTTACTTTTAGGGGGCTATAACCTTGATAAGTTCACAAGAGAACACCACTCGGCCCAAGCTAAAAACGACTATTTTTGTTTTATTAAACGTGTTGGTTTTCTCTGGACGTCCTGAACGAGCCGTACTTGGGGGATTCATTCTTGCGAGTTAGATTCTATTTATTCAAGTCTTTACGTGTTTTACTGGCTAAGTCTTTCAGTAATCATTACAAATTTATTACTTTCAAAACAAAACGAAGGAAATGATTTGAATTCCCCAAATATCCCAGCTGAACCCGGATATCGTACAAGAGCAATCTGCTAATTCATATAACAATGATATGCTACTCCTTTCCATTCAGGATTAAATTCAACGTCAAGGCACTCCAGAGAAAAAAAATCACATGGCACTTATTTTATTATAATAAGTATTATTCCCAATAAATAAAATAAATCAAAACAAACGTGAAATATAATAGGTCTGGTTTGTCACTCAATAGAGGCCACCTCGAGATCATATCTTTTGACAGCATGCCATGTTGGGGGTGAGCAGCTTTAAAAAATAGAAAAGAGTGATAATCAATGAATAAGTTACTTCTCTTGTGTTCTGATGGATCACGAATAAGTTTGAATGAAAAAATATTATTAAAAACAACTACCGAAATGCAAATCGGCACAAACTAGAGACCACATAAGCAAAAGCTGTCATTCAGATTGAACCCTCCACTAAAAAATCTATCTTGGGTGGATTTTGTTTCAAGTTTTGTCATAACGAGGCGTAATCAACAATCTACTATATATATATATATATATATATATATATATATATATATATATATATATATATATATATATATATATATGTAGTAGAATGTGGATTCGCAACAGAAACTCATGTTTCTCCCCTGTTCGGGGCACATCAAGCGAAACCTAATGAGGCCCGAACAGGGCAGAAACACATTCTACTATTTATTTCCAGCTCTAGTCTAAAACAACTTAACTTCGGGAGTAAAAAGATGTATGTATCGAGCACTCTATGGAATAAATCCATAAAATTTCAGAAGTGGCTTTATATTATCGACATATTATTATATTATGTCATACTGCTAGTCTGATTTGTACCACGTATAATGTGTGTATATATACATATATATATATATATATATATACACACACACACACACACACACACATATATGTATATATATATATATATATATATATATATATATATATATATTATTGTGTCATCCACAGACAGCTGTTTCGATGTATTACATCTCTTCAGTTTGGCTATAGACTTTCCATTATCCTATCCATTACCGCAAGGCAGAATTGAAACTTTCACTTCAGACCCGCAGGCCGATATCCTACCTTTGTTTTACATGGAAATACCTCATCCACTAGAGTGCTCCATTCCTATGGAAGAGCATTGCACAATCTTACAGTGGATGAGTTACCTCACTTGAAGAGTACTCAACCCTGAATATATATATATATATATATATATAAGTATATAAAGGCTTTAAAAGGCACTTGAAGGCTTAGGAGAGTAAAATTAGTCACCAATAAGAATAATGAAGCAACGTCTTCACGAATTGACCGTCTGCACTATTCTGATAAAGAATTAAGAACAGGCGTTTCATTTCATATATGCTCTAATCTCCGACGAATATATTTTTCGATTTTACATTTCAATCAAGATGAGATGTCAAAAAACGTTACAGGCGAGGCTACGTGCTGAAACATTGGTGGATGAAAGTGTTGCAATGTAATTTCTACTATATAAGCAAGCATCGTCAGTTAATTTTCACAAAGATTTTACTATGTACACATAACAACATTTTTTACAACTATTTTTTTAAAAATTATCATCAGTAAAGAAACTTGACATTTGAGAGAGTAGTTTCATAAAGAAATATAATGTTTTATTTCATTTTGAAAAATTACTTAAATGGACTCACGAGCAATTATTTCCCTAGTGGGATTATTTCTGCAAAGTTACTATTGTCTTTTCCAATCGAGACCGAAATATCACTGAAATGAAATGCCAAGATTATTTCCAAGACTGTTGCCAAATTCATTATCAGGTTTAAATCTTTAATGGAGTCAAAAACATTTAAGAATATTATTTGAATAAAAAATGATCTCTACAGCAAATTCTAACAAGTAGACGCAACCCAAAACATCTAAGTCCTGAGGGAAAAAACATCTAATCAGTGGATTTTTAGAACTCTCTTTATTTACCTCCTTCTCTGTTGAGTTTATCCTTTATATATTGATTGGCTAGATTTTAAAATCAATTTCAATTGCAGTGACATTGACCATTAACGGATTTTTCTGGTTTCCATGACTTTATCTATTTTTCTATTATATCTTAAATCCAGCATTTTGACAACGTCACCAGAACACGAAGAAAATTCTATATTAGAGCTTCAGTTGGATGAGTGAATTTCTATTTTACTACGTAGCTTGGCAGAAGAAATCTGCATATGGTTAGCTTTTATGTATGGATTACTATGATCATTAAGACAGATTTTGCTGCGATCCATTTTTATGGAGTCATTGTAGAAAAAATGCTGAAAATTTGTATCTGTTTATTTTTATGGCCCTTCCTGTGATATGTATTTGTTAAATACAATTTCATTATTATTATTATTATTATTATTATTATTATTATTATTATTATTATTATTATTTGCAATTTCACACCAGTTGCCCGGTGGTTACCGCTGGAGGTTGAGTGACAGCAAGTCTCCTCAAGTCTCCAGCCCTCCTCTCCTCGTTCTCATAGACCACAGTAATACTGTGGTTTACAGTTTCACACCTGTTGCCCGGTGGTCATTGCTGAAGGCTGAGTGAGAGTAAGTCTCCTCAGGTCTTCAGCCAACATCTCATCTCTCCTTCGCCTATCATGTCAGTGCTGTGCTTGACATTTCCCTCTCTCTGTTAGTGTTGCAGTCAATATTCTTTATCAGTGTCTTTGGGACAGTTCCCAGTACACCTACTCTGACTAGCACTACCCCGAATTTTCTGGTTCAACATCTTTAGTTCTCTCGCTAGATCTTGGTATTTTTCCAGTTTTTCATTTTCCTTCCTCTTTACTCTGTGGTCTACAGGTACAGCCACGTCTATTATTTGGCAGGTTTTCCTCTTCTTGTCTACGATTACCAAGTGGTCGGTTTGGATGTCAAAGTCCCAGAGTAATTTGTGGTTGCCATTCTCTAGGGCTTCCTTGGGTTTGTACTGATAACACTTTTCCGCATGGTTAAATCCTATTCGTTTACTCAGTTCCCAGTGTATGATCGTTGCTACTCTATCGTGTCTATGCTTATACTCCTTCTGGGCGAATTAATTATATACACTAGTTATGTGATTTACAGTCTCATCTCTTTCACTGCACCGGTGGTACTTGCTGTTTGTCTGTGTTCTGTCGATTTTTGTTTTTATATTGTTTGTCCTGATGCTTTTGTTTTGGGCTGCCATAATGAGTGATTCCGTTTCTCTCTTCAGGTTTCGTTTCCGTGACCATGTCCTGATCTCTCGTCTGACATATTTTGTATCTGCCTTTCAAAATCCCCGTACAATTTTTTCTTTTCCCATTTCTCTTTCCTTGTTTGCTGTGCTGTATCATTGTTTTCTACGTTGTTGTTTGTTGCACTGTTTTGTGCACTCTTTATGATTTTTTCACTGATTGCTTGCACGTACTTTTCTAGACCTGCTTTAGCTCGCTGGACACAGTCCTCTATGCTGCTGAGCCCCCTGCCACTTTCTTCTCTTTTAACGTAAGTCTATCCGAGCCATCTCTGGGGTGTAAGGCTTTATGCATTGTCATAAGTTTCCTTGTTTGCCTGTCCATTGATTTGAGTTATTCCTTTGTCTGTCCTAGGAATGGTTCCGTGTATCTCACTACCGATACAGCCCACGTGTTCATTCCTTTTATTAAATTTCTGCTGTTTGATTTGGTCTCTAATATTTTTCTTATCCTTCTAAGGTATTCTCTCTTTATTTTCTCCCTCATTTCTTACTGATTTATCGTGTCACATTCAAGGATGCCCAGATATTTGTATCGGTCTTGTGCAGTCAGTGTTCTGATGTTCCTGTTGTCCGGGAGTTCGATTCCTTCTGCCATTGTGAGCCATAATTGCACACTTTTTTATTTCAAAATCCATCCCAATGTCATCACTGTATTCTCTAACTTTGTTGAATAGCATCTCAAGCTCTTCCCTGTTTTTTGCAAACAATTTTATATCGTCCACGTACATTAGGTGGTTGACTTTTCCTTTTGTTTTGGAGAAATGGTATCCTTTGCTGTTCTTCAGGATTCTGTTGAGTGGTATCATGGTGAGAACAAATAAAAGTGGGGACAGGGAGTCTCTCTGGAAGATTCCCCTTTTTATCCTTATCTCTGCTAAATTTACTCCTGTGGCTGTCACGTCTACTTTCCAGTTTTTCATAGAGTTTTCGATGAATCTAACCACCGGTTCGCTGATCTTGAACATTCGAGTATCCAGCTATGTGGAATCATATTGTACGCTTTTTTGTAGTCTATCCATCCCATTGCAATGTTCCTTTTCTTTTTTCTTACTTCTTTCAAGATCATCTGGTCGATGTAGAGTAAGTCATTTGCCCCTTTGGTTCCTTTCCTCAGCTTTTCTGTTCTTCTGGTAATAGTCCCCTTCTTTCCTTTGATATATACATTCTCCCCGCTATTTGTCCGGTCAGGATTTTCCACATAAGTGGTAAGCACGTGATTGGTAGATAATTGCTTACCGTATTCCCCTTTTCAGGGTCTTTTTTGATGAGGATAATTCTGCCTTTGGTCATCCATTCTGGTGCCTCGTCTTCGTTTATGCAACTTTGGAGTAGGTGGGTGAGTCTGTCGTATACTGTGGTGAATTTCTTCAACCAATATCCATGGATCCCGTTGGGACCCGGTGCTTTCCAGTTGACTATTTTACTAAGAGTGTGTTTCAATGTGGTTTCATTCAATAATACTGGTTCTCCATTGTCTATATCTCCAAGCTCTCTTTTCATGTTTCCTAACCATCGCAGGGTTACGTTGTGTCTTTTCGGGTGCCCCCACATGCGGTTCAAGTAGTTCTTGGTCTCTGTGGCGTCTGGTCTTATGTTCTGTCTTCTTCCTCCGTTCAAATCTTGGTAAAACTATCTCTCGTTGCTTTGGAATGTGCAGTTTTGCGTGTATTGGACAGTTCTTTGCCTGTATCTCTTCAGTCTTGCCTCTTTGGCTAAGTTCTCCTGATGCATCTCTTCCACTGTGGCGGGAATACATTTAGTGTTGTATTGTATTTGTTCCGAAGTCTTACTCGTGGTCGGTTTGTATGTGTTGCATTTCTCAGCAGTACTTCATCTCTCTGGAGTTGTGAGATCTATTGTTCTAATCTTCTTTCCTATTTAGTTTACCTTCCTATCATTATTCTTATTATTTGGAGTTCTTTGTATTGTGAAACTTTTTTCGCTCCAGTGTAAATTAAGTTGTTGAGTTCCAAAAGGCTGTTCGTTTCGATATGTTGTAAGAGGCACTTGACATGTTCGGTCCGTTCTCCGATTTTTTTCTGTCCTTGTCTTTTATAGAGGGGAGTGTTGTTTTTCAAGGTAGCACCATACCTTGGTGGGTTGGTTAAGACTGTTGTGGTTCAGTAATTACCTCAGAGCCCCACCTACTCTTAGCACCCAGTGTATATCCTCACGTGGAGGAGCCTTGTGGGTGTACGAAACATCTATTTGTGGTGATATGTTTGTCCTCCACCACCTAATTAATAACCCAAGACACTAAGCCCAGCCTCTAAGGGTCATTATATGCTTTTAACAAGGTCATACGTATCCCTTAAATTTTTCTAGTCTTGACTTAGTAAGAGTCTCCGTAGCCATTTTAGTTGCAAATGGGGGCTAGTTATTTTATTTCTTCTCGTCGGTATTCTCGAGACTTTGGTCAGTTCATACACAAGGTGGGGTATTCACATGAAAAAACATTAGTTTTGCATAAGACAACTTAATTTCGACAGGAAGGGGAGAATTGTAAATTTAATTGTAAATTTGATTCCACTTACCTCGTACAATGCTTACAGGTCCGATGTAAAACTAGAAATGATGTTTTAAATTGGCAGTGGTCATTTCAAAGTTGAAAAATTCATAATCAGAAATAAAACCATTTCAGAAGCCAAAAGTAAAATTATCAGAAGCCAACAGTAAGAATATTATTAAAACATTATCAAAAATAATTACAGAATTAATCAACATCATCAAAAATGATCCTTTGCCACGAAGTGAGTGCTTAGACCATTTCGTTAGAAGTGTCTCAGGTAGCGATTCTAGTTGCGAATGGGGGCTAGTTATTTTATTTCTTCACGTGGGTATTCTCGAGACTTTGGTATATTCATACACAAGGAGGGTATTCAAATGAAAAAGCATTAGTTTTGCATAAGACAATTTGATTTCGACAGGAGGGAGAGAATTGTAAATTTAATTGTTGTTGTAGTTGCAGTAGTAGTAGTAGGAGTAGTGGTAGTAGTCATCATCATCATTATAATTATCATTATTACTACTACTATTATTATTATTATTATCATCATTATTATTATTACTATTATTATTTCACCAGTTGCTTAGTGGTCAATTCAAAGCTCCAGCGCTCTTTACCAATTCTCACGACACACAGTAATATGAATTATGGTTTCACAATAGATGCCTTGTGGTTATCACTGGAAGCTGAGTGACAGTAAGTCCCCTGAGATCTCCAGTCCTCCTCTCATATTGACCTCATCTGTCAAAGCAGCGCTGTGGTTTGTACAGCCTCTACCATGCCGTTTTCTTGGCTATTAGGCCATTGCTGCAGTTTTCTCTTTACTATCCGTTCAGTAATGTTGTGGTCTGTGTAGTGTCAACCCATCCGCTTATCCCCAGCTGCTCCAATCTCGTTTTCTGAGTCTTTGGTACGTTTCTTAGTTCAACTACTATAACTGGTATTTCACTGTCTGTCATGTTTCACACTTTCTACAGTTGTCTTACCAGGTCCTGACATTTTCCTACTCCTTTCTCTTTTGTTCTGCAGGTGCGACCATGCCTATCTTCTGGTAGATTCTCTTTCCCTTTTCCACAATTACCAGGTCTGGCTTTATTACTTGGATGGAGTGGTCAGTCAGGATGTCAGAGCTCTAGAGTAATTTATGGCTTTTATTTTCCAGGGCTGTCTCTGGTCTGTGCTAATACGACTCGTCTGCATAGTTGAATCCCATTCATTTGCCCGGTCGTCAGTGTATCATTGTTGCTACCCCACCGTGTCTGTTTTTATACTCCACCTGGTCGTTGACTTTATTCACTGGATATGCTGTTCTTAACCCAATCTCCACATAGGTGCTATTTGCTGTTGGTTTGAGTTCTGTCGATTTTTGTTTTGACATAATTTGTCATGATGCATTTGTTTCAGGCTGCTAAGATGAGCAATTCTGCTTCTCTCTTCAACTTTCCTTTGCATGACCATGTCTGTGATCTTTCGTCTTCAGCATTTTGTATCTGTCTTTTTAATCCCCTGTGTAGTTTTTTCTGTTCCCATTTTCTTTGCCTTTTTGTTGGCAGTGCTGCTTCTTTGTTTGCTACTTTTTTGTTGTTTGTTGCTCTGATCATCATCATCATCATCATCATTTTAATTTCATCACTACTTTTTACCTTCATCTTGATTTTATTTATAAATAAAAAAAAAACAGTAATAATAATTTATGATACTTCAACTAACAGAAAAAAAAATATCCATTTCGTTCTTTACAGTACATTTTTTAAAATTTATAAATATATATTGAGCCTTGGTCCAGAAATTGGCAAAATTCATCGATCCAGGTCATCTCCGATCCCAAGCATACTGGACAGATTATTTAGCATTGAATAAATCATTGAACAAATGTCAAAATGCTAACTAAATCAGTTTTCAGACGTTTTCACTCCCTGTTGTTTGCGTTGAGGATGATGTTCCAGCTGATCAATTCTACAGCCTTCTTCAGGTGTACTCTTCAAATGTGATACTGGTAAACACATTTTTCTCCAATGATAGCAATGCTACAACGTTGGATTCGGGTGATGTATTTTTTTTTGTCCTTCTTTTTCAGTCGTTGACGTGCACCATAAGTCATAATCAAAAGTGAGAGAAACTAATTTGGAATGCCAGACCGTCTTTGAACAGAAGAGGGTGAACGCAATCCTCCCAGGGAAGCAGTTTGTATCATACGGAATGCTGGGAAAATCAAAGAGTTCAACCCAATGTAGCGTCCTCTACTCAGCAGAGACAACAAATGAAAATCCAGGCATAACAAGGAAAGGAAAAAAAACATCAACACTGCAGCCTGGCTACATTGGTCAAATTCTATTTACCACCATCACATTCAGATAATACACCTGAAGAAGGTCGTAAAATGGATCGACCGAATGTCGTATTAACAACACAAATAACTAGAAGAAGTTTTCGTCCAAAAATCTCTTGAACGTTGACATTTGTGAAAACTATTGACAGTATACTTACTAATTAAATTTTTTTTCTTATTATTCAGATTCACTTCCAGGGAACCATTCGAGGGACGGATGCTTCAAGCTCCCCACTTTCGGTTGTACATTTTAAATGATTAATACGCAAGACCATCTGCTTGTTTTGATCTCGGCTAAGCTTACTACGTATCAAACTAGGGAACCATGCAAATAAAACTGCAGCAAGTTTTATTGACCTACCTTGTATTCCACCTTGGAGTGACGTGTATTGGTGCTCGTAAAAAGTCCGTTCTACAATATCAGAATCAAGCAATTAATGAATCTACCCATGACATCAACTGTACAATATTTCCTGCCGACAACAACACAAAACTGAAGCTAAAGCAACTAATCTCTAATATTACTGTGAAGGTAATTTTTTTAAATATTACTATGTCCCAAATGGCTCGCAGTAAAGTTCTTGAAGCCCCCGTGGAATTCGAACGATCTGATATACATTTCTACAAACTATTTCAATGGCAGTTGGTTCGTTCTGATGTCGGGCGCAACATTCTCTTCCTGTTTCACAAATTTAGATTTCTCAACCTGACGATGATCAATATCGGAGTTCATGATATGGACGTGGGTCTTCGAAGCGAACCTTCCGATTGTCTGACCGAACTATCCAGTGCTGCTTTAGGTCATCTTATACGTAAAATGCTTTTGGACTACACAGCAGATTCTGCTCAGCAGGGAAAAGGAAAGTTAACTGTATGTAATAAAGTTATTGTGAGAAATCAAGGCGTTGCAGATTTCCAAACAATTTGTTATGCACATCAGCCAAAACATCAGATATCATGCGATTTCCTGCAACCAAGTCAAGGATGGGGATACTTGCTGTTTTTCCGAGATCTCATCGCTGTTCTAACCATATTATTCGGTCCATTTTTTATCCCTGCACGGTTATATACTTTAGAACACGCTAAATATCTGCATCATCTACGAAAAAAACTTCCAGTAACCCTGAAAATCACCAAAACAAAACTTTCAGACGAACCTGATACTCAAAATTATGTCTTTTCTATCGAACAGTGCCAAGGTCTCATGAGGACATGTCCAGTCATTGGAATAGAATACAAAGCTACACTGAAGGCTTTATATTTAGATGTAGATGAACATGCTATTCTACCACGAGGATGTGCAGCCGCAGAGTTTACACGTGTGCTTTACAACAAATTATTTAGATGCGAAGTGTATTCAAACACAATGAAGAACTTTTTCAGGGCTCGATTGTTTCCCTACGGTTTTCAACGGTGTCAGAAAGTCACTTGGAATCACTGCTGTCGTTGGTTTATGAATTTAGTATTTTTCCTATTGCTTCCTTTGCCTTGGTGTTTACGTTTGTTAGTTTACTACGGATACGAACAAACAGATTTTACCGATCGAACTAACGCTGCCGAATCACTCAATCTGAAATTGCCATTTACTTTTGACATTTTAAGATATATCCCGCCGTTTCATTGGAGCTTTTTAATTGTCTATTCAATCTATGGTGCAGACTTGCTACTTTTTGGTATTTTAAACTTCGGAAAAAAGGAATTACTTAAAATCATTAAAGAGACTCTTCGGAATATGAGAGATCATGTCAATCTAAAAAATATATCATTTCATGCTAAATCATTATTGCATCCTTTAAAATACTTTGGTTTGCCAGGTCTGTTGGGTCTGCCTGTCTACTTGATTTTTATTATACCCGCCATATCGATATATTTTTTTATTTACCTTTTCCTATGGAACCATTTGATATTTCGCCTGTTAAGAAACATAGTAATCTATTGTCCAGCTCGTCTTTTAAAAAGATCCAGTCCTGCCAACGAAGCACACTTACCACGGCGTGAATATCTCATAAACTTCATTACCAACTGCCTTTTCCTCCTAAGCATTGTATCTGCAGGAGTTCTTATCACTGAATGTATTTGTTATCTGATAAAAACTATGTTCTACGCCTTCATCATCATTATACTCAAGGCAGACAATACTTTGCCGTACGTATCGCTTGGATTCCTTGTCATTTTTTACTTCTTTGAAAATATCAATACTGTGTGTAATAAATATGATAACTTTCAAAGGTCAGTCTGTGACAAGATTATTCAAGGAATTGACAAGAACGAATCGGACCAGTGCAACTACGAATCTGCAAATATCGCCTATGCAAGTAACGACTCTGTCGCAAGTATTACCAAAAGGAGTAACCAAAACACAACTTCCATCCCTCTAATTCTGTTTATAGATTCCCGATATCGACCACACATTCCTAAAAGAATCTTCAGAAAAATATGCCGTTTGCCACTTGTGGACAGTCCTGGCCCACTAATGATAAGCTACCTAAATGCATTTGGAAGATTCCTAGTCATCCTTGTCTTTTTAAGCTTTGTTTTTATCGTCGTCCAGACTTATCTTGGTTTATATAACGTTTCTTCAACCAACCGAATGTTGGCAGCTTTAGCTGGAGGTTTTCTTCCTTTATTCATTCAGAAGTTGATCAAAATGAATGCAAACACAGAAGAAATAGACGTGGAAACAATCGCTTTCAATAAATACTTTGATAAGGCAGTGGAAGAATATACAGAAGATTGGTTTATCAAAAAGTGTGTATTTGATTATCAAGAAAATGGCACACCACTAGACTCATCTGAAAATTCATCAGCTAACTGCAACATCGATCAGAATCTATTTGTGAATCTAAGAATCATATCTGCTAATGACAATGAAAGGGACACACTGGTTTGATTATATTGGAAACCGTCAACCAAAACTGTCACCCAAACTATCAATATAGGCTTCGTCAGTTTCCAAATTGGTCCAGCCGTCTGACTGATTATGCATGTACGTATCTTGTGAACAGACCGTACTAATGGAGCTAGAGGACTGAAATTTCAGCATTTACTCATTATATTTTGTGACAAAAAAAAAAAATTAATCCTTAGATGCTATTACGGAAATTTTAATAAAGATCTCACATTTGTCCCTATTTATGTTTGTTTATTTCACTATTTGTCATGTAAGCCAAAAAAAAGTTCTAAAAAAGTTCTAAAAGTGGAATTTTCTCGTGAGGATGATTGGTTGTTCATCATGATACTGTCTTGAGGATTTAAAAACAAAACACTCATTTCACCATGGCTTCCCAGCAGTACTGATTAAGCACCACCCTCAAGCTATGAATTATTATTTTATTTTAGGTTAGTATCGTTATATATATATATATATATATATATATATATATATATATATATATATATATATATATATATAATGTTATTTTATTCAGGGTAATCTCGGAATGGAGATCTCAGGGAATAAAATCCTGTCTGGAAGAGAGTTCTAACAACAGGATACATACCTTAGAGATGTGGAACTAATTCCAATCGCTGCCAATAACTAAACTCCCAAAACTTGATTTATTTGCGCCTGTATATCCACAATATTCTCTTCAAAGCCAGCACACACATATACACACACACACACACACACACATACATACATATATATATATATATATATATATATATATATATATATATATTTAAAAACTTTTGATGAGTGTTGGCTGAAGCGGAACAATTAACAAGCGATGAGTCCAAGTTAGGCCTGTAGCCTTGAGATTTCAGACCAGCACAAGATTAAACTTTGGTTTTTCCTTTGATCTAAGACTATGGTTTCGAATCTCTGAAAACTCAAAGACCATTTCTATACAGAGAATATTCTGGCAGACCCTTATTTTGAGCAATCAGTATTTAGAGATTAATTGATGAAGTATGATAATGAGCAACTTCAAAATATTTAATCGTTAGAAATCATTTCTACATTGAATGAATATTCATTGAAATCTTAGGGTGAAATGACAATTCAAAAGATCTTCTTGCAGTTAAATGATATTTCTTATTATATTGGACGTTTTGCCAGTTTATTTCGGCTTTTTCAGCAAAAAGCTTATAAAAATGCAGAAAATATATGTGTTACTTGTATACTTCACTGTCTTCTGAACAAACCAGAGTGAACTTGCGAATTGTCAAATAAACCTTCATTAGTTTACAACGAGGTCATCTGACTTTGCATCTCACTCGCATAAATACCTAGGTCGTTTATTCAAATCCCAATATATGGCATAGGTCTACAGCTATAGTTTTTCAATCGCTTTTTAATGAATGAATCGCTCAGAGTAGAATTGGGAAATCAGTCTCGGAGCTTCAGCCGAAGTGCTTTAGGCTCGCAATGGATTTTCAGTCCGGTGTAGCGCCGGACTTATTATCGAGGTCAGTTCGACTGAGTTTAAATTCATGGTGTTAATATGATCCGTGGACTTGCCATTACGGTCAATAATTGAACAACTGTTGCGTCGAAATTTGAATTCATGTAAAGAAATCCATTGAAGAATAAATATGATCGGAATGAATTATATTTATGACATCACTGGCGTTTCCCATGGAAAACAACTAAAATAGAGTAAAAAACAGAAAAAGCAAAACATCTATAAATGTCTAGATTCTGGGGAATGCTATTAATAAGATATACACGTCAAAATAATGCCCCAAAAGGTTAAAAAGAAAAGAAGAAGAAAGAGCGTTCTACTAAGTGTATAGAGGAATTCACATCATTGAAATTCATGGAGAATTTTCGCACGAACAGATATGAAACTTTCGCCGTACTTAGTGGTTTGGGCATGCAAATACGATGTAGGAGAAGTAAATGTGGATGAATCCGCTCCAAATTTAAATCAAATTTTTAACAGCCTAATGTTCATCGCTTCACGGAACTTCATAGAAATTAATTGAGAACTTCTGAGGGTATCGTATGGATAGCATGAGCTTATGCATGAATATTTTCGAGAGAAGAGCAAAAAATATCTCTCACTCAAAGATTCTAGGATTCGCCCCAATTTTTCCATCTTTATCTTACCCTTTTGCTCACTGCTCCACGAAATCACATTGAAATTATTTGAGAATTTTCGGAGATATCGTGCGAATAGACATGAAACTTTGACGATATTACGTGGTTTCGACATATAATTACGACACAGGGGTGGTAAATATGCATGAATTAGTTCTTCCAAAGCCTATTATTCACCCTTTCACAAAATCTGAGAGAAATTTATTGAGAACTTCTGGAGATATTGTGCGGACAGGAAAAAAAATTGACAACATTATGTGATTTCGACATAGACCTGCGACGCACGGGAGGTAATTATGAAAGGATTCACTCCAAAATCTCATCAGTTCTTCCGTATCTTATTGTCCCGTCACCGAAAATGTCGTAAAAATTCTTTGAAGGTCTTTTGAGGATATTGTGTTTACTGAAAAAAAAACAGAACAAAAACAAAACAGAAAAGAAAAAAAAAATTTAATTTCGAGCATTGTAAGAGAAACATGGTCTTACTCCAAAGGTATTTTCCCACATAAATACCAAAAAAGTATTGACAGTAGAAGACAAACACGTTTAATTTTATAGGTATTTACGTACTTGTAAAAAGAACAAAAACTCTGATTAAGCAGAATAAAACAAACGAAAAAATATATAGAATCAAGGCAATCTGCCTCAGTATGGAGTGCAGTGTCACTCAATCAAAGACTCAATATTAGTTACAAGACTAACTTATTAAATCATGAAATAAAATAAGTAAAACACACAATCAAATTTGACGAAAAAAAGAAGAGGAGAAATTATAAGTTCTTGAATAAATCATGAAAAAACAAAAACAAAACGAAAACATCCAAATAGTCGACTGACAATATTTTGAATAGTTTTTGCAATTTTGTCTGCAGGAGAGAAGAGGAATATTGTTTGTGTTAATTATTTTAGAAATTTTATTCAATTTTTTTTACAAATGAAAATAAAGTAGGACACATTTCTTAATTTAATTCTAACAATCTGATATAGATATTAAACTTCGTTAAATGAGGTGTAGTTGTTCATAGACAACAATGCATTGAATAGAGTTACGTTCTGAAGGAGAAGAAATTATGTATAAAATCTTCCAATAATTGTATAAATAATATTTTCAAGGTTTGCATATATTTTTCCTGACATTGGGAGGATGCAAAAAATGAATAACTTACCCAAAATGTATGCAAGTAGCTACCACAACAGACAATCACAACTTTATGAGCTGAAAGCTCAGCGCAAATGGCGACAAACACTCTGTCAGTACGCTTAGGAACCTATGTGTCAACAAACAGGTTCCAGGATTTCCTCTAAACAACTATATAAAAAAATGTGCTCATCAGTCATTGTCACTCACGAAATGTGGAGATGGTTCTCTCTTTCTTACACATGTGCATTCACCCTTTTGCACGTACCATTCAAGCAATACTACAAATCATCACAAAGGCAAAACCTCACAAACTCACTTTCTATCAAAAGACAAATACCTAAAAACTAATCATCGTTCTATTCATTTGTAAGCAACTTTTTTACCGTGTTTAAATTGAAATGAATCAAATTTTATATAATTTCCACGAAGTTTAAAATTTTATTTGAACGTTCATGAAGCTGGGAGTTTGTGAAAATTAGTTATACCTGTTTCCAACTTCGTTGGCAGTGGTATATTATCCACCAACGAATCTTTCAAAACTCACACAACCACGAGAAACAGTTAAGAATTTGTACCTAAGAGGGGTACATCAGAACCAAAAGGACAATTATCTATTCTATTGATAAGTTAATACGAGTGGCGTATGGAGCTTAGTATTTTGAGTGTGCAGTGTGCTATGGGTACAGAAAAGCGTCAAATACTTCAATTTCAGTAAAAAGCGAAGAACAGGTGAAGTGTTTTGGGGCACGAAGTAGGGAAGGTGTTCATTAATGGAAAACAGAATTTTGACTTAGCATTATTAGCGAGCAATAGAGTCCAATCCAAATTTTGTTTTCCTTTCATTATTTCTCTTATCTATTTTCATTGTAAATCATTTGTGACATTGACCGATCTATTCAACGGCTTCCTTCATGGGTGCTATCCAAATGTGATGACGAAAAACAGAATTTTCCACTGCACAACAGGGAAAAGGTAAGGAAATCTAGGCCTAAAAAGGAACGAGAAAGAAAACAACAGTACCCAAACCCAACGTTGAAGTCTAGCTACCATCGGAACATTCTGTTGATCACTGTTTCATTCGGATAGAACACCTAAAGAAGGCCGTAGAATGTATTAGCCAGACGTTGCGTCAACAGTACAAACAGCAGTTGTTGTTTGGTGTCCTTTGAACGCTTGTGTGCGTATTGACAAAACAATACTGACCTCCGGAATAGAATACGTACAATGGATATAGACATTTGTTGCTCAAAATATCCCGATACAAGGATAAACTACAAATTCACATCTCTATCTGTGATCGATAAAATTTCTTCTCAGCGAGAGTAACAAAACTCAATGAAAAGCCCAAGTAAAAAGGCTCTCCAATCTGAGACTATTAATGTTTAAAACATAGGCCGAAAGTTCAATGAGGCGTCTACTATAATGTTTAAATACCTGAGAGTGGAAGATTTTTATAAGTAAAAAGTTTCTTGTCAAGCGTCACCTTTTTATTAATTTTCAAGCAAACCTGACTTTGAATAGATGCGGTAGAATATATGGAGAGGCCAATCGACCAGCAGACAAAGCTACGAATAGATACCAGCCATACGAAGTTTGATCACCAATTCTCAACCAAAATGGCGTTATTCATTTCACTATACCATTTTTGAAGGGTTGCAAATAATTGTTTGCCTAACAGTTCAATGTACCTTTTGTGTACGTTCCTTAACCTACCTATACGCAAATCTAGCGAGGGGCGGGTTCTTTTAAGACTGTGGTCTTAATTAGATAATTTGTACGGTCTGTTGATCAAAAAAGAGCCGTGAAGGTGTGCCACTTGATGACCAGGAGATAACAAAGTCTTTGATGATTCTCATAAATTTGGCTCCTCTCTGACAAGGAGTTTTTAAATTAGTTTCAGGGAAGTTATATATATATATATATATATATATATATATATATATATATATATATATATATATATATATATATATATATATGTATATATATATATATATATATATATATATATATATATATATAAAATTCACAATAAATTTAGTGTCCCGTAAAAACATTGAGCACTCTCAAATAGAGAAATTTTGAAATACATATATTCTACTACGTATTAATCATTCTCTCTCTCTTTCTCTCTCTCTCCCTCCTTCCCTCTCTTTGTCTCTCTGTCTCTCTTTCTCTCTCTCTCTCTATATATATATGCGTATATGTGTGTATGTGTGTGTTTGTGTGTGTGATAATTACTCCATCTGGTCAGATAATAGATGTCCAATCCCTTAACCTAGTCACCCTGATACATTCCATCACAACTATCTGCTTCAAGATGGCTCTTAAAACCAACTGCTGATTTGCAAGGTCCAAAAGTGCGCATGGCAGACAAAATCAGACAGCTCACAGGATTTATTCGCCTGAATTTCAAAAAAATGACATGATGCACAATCATACATCAAAGCATCCATCCAGAAAGGTTGAGCTTTACAAATGCCTACGAGCCAGTTCCACACGATCTCAAACAGGAAATATTCAAACACTATTACATCTCAGTAACTATTCAAAACATGATATAAAGTTAACTGCAAGGGTTCAGACTCAGATTTACGTCAGCCAAATTCACGACCAACTGGCTGGATTTCCAAAAGGGGATCCCAACGGGTTGCACCATCTCACTCATTATGTACATAACAATAAAATCACCAACTTACTGATATTCTTTCTCAATGTCTTGCTTGGAAGTTAAATTAAGTCATATTTCTTTTTTTTTTTGGTAAAGCTTTTTTATCATTCACAGCGATACTAATGTAATTTTCAGAGTCGTCCCCGCCTCTGTATTAGAGACACTGTCGGTCGGTCCCATAATGTTCCTTTATTGTTTCTCTGCTATTTTAAGTCCGAATTACTTGGCAGTAATGTATCTTTTGATAAGGTGTTTCTTATATAGAAAAAAATTCCCTCTTGAAGGCAGGTGTCTTGGCAATAATGGCGTTTGAACTTTATCTTGGGCGCCCTATTGAACCTTTGGTTCTTGCAAGAGAACATACATGTAAGAATAAAAATGTGTTTTAATTTTGTTTACGTCTAGATACTCTCGAAGATCTGAAGTTTATCTTACATTGTGCAAGTTTTGCCACACCTTGTCACGAATATTCTAAGACTTACAGGACAGTTGAGCACCTTCATTGTGTTCTTACTTCAGCTAGGATAGAGCTTATTCCAAACGTATGTGTTGGGGAGGGGACAGATGTTATGGTCCGTGGAATAGCCTGCCATAATCGTCATGTAAAATATTTTTGCACCCACCGTACGAAACGATAGCTTTTTCGGTTTCTTCTCTTCAGCGTTGACAATTTATATATTTTGATGTATATGACTGCGCTGCCTCGCTTGCTGGTTAATATATCTGGCGTTTGTGTACTTCCTACAATGGCCAGGTTTCGAGTAATTGTGATGCACACATACCCACATCCACGTGCACACACACACACACACACACACACTCACACACACACATACAGTGATTTATTTGAATATTGTTGAATAGTCCTAGTCACGAGTTACATTGACGTTAAAATTCGATATGGACACCTGTACGAAAAGATAAACATGAAGGGCTATGGATGAGAATATACATGTATATTGTGAAAAATATGAAAGAATTCGGATGCTGATTTTCAAAGCAAAGGAGCCGTCTCGACTGGAACTATCGGCAAACCACAGTCTTGTTACTTACATCAGCTATGTTTATGTCATGTGGTAAGCTAATCCAAAAGGAATATGTTCATGTCATGCGGTGAGCTAATCAAGGAAAAGGGATGTTTATGCAATGCGCTAAGGTAATCCAAAGGGAAAGGATGTTTATGTAATGTGGTAAGCAGATAAAATGAAAAAAGATGTTTATGTAATGTGGTAATCTGATCCAAAGGGAAAGTATAATGACGATAGATCCTGACTAACGTACTACAAACAACGTTCTTCTCAGATTTCAATAGACGGGTTTTTAAAGATCTTTGTATGTGGTTTAATCGAGCTATATATCCCTCCACCGAAAATCATGAAGAAATAAAAGGCATTTCAAAGGTCTAGGCTTTCACATTCACGAGAAAAGAACATGACTGCTTCGCAGACAATCTCAACTCAGAGCCGATTTTACCTTTTTTTTACGGAATATCATCATCATCATCAGTCTTTTAACGTCAGTCGTTGGACAGACCTTCCCCAGGATCCGCCACATTTCTCTATCATGGGCGTCGCAGAGCCAGTATTTCCCGATTTTGTCTAGTACATCTCCCCATCTTGTTTTTTGTCGGTCTAGGTTTCTTATGTGGTCTCTGGGGATCCATGTTGTGAGTCGTGATGTCCATCGGTTGTCTTTAATTCTCGCAACATGACCAGCCCATTGCTATTTGAGTTTTCTAATGGATTCTATGGTCTCTCTGACTCCCGTTTTCTTCATAGAGATTCGCTATCCTAAGTAGATGTAGTGGTCTACTTTCCCCAGTTTTGTATCTTCGATTTTGACTGATATGCCCTTATTCTTGATGTGATTGTTGCACATGACTTTTGTTTTACTGAAGTTCATGTGTAGGCCGACATTTTTGCTTTCTTCGTTTAGTTCATCTAGCATTAGTTGAAGGTCGTATAGGTTTTCTGCAAAAAGGACGATGTCGTCTGCAAATCTGAGATTGCTCAGATATTCGCCGTCTATTTTGATTCCTCTATTTTCCCAGTCCAGGTTACGAAAGATCATCTCGAGGCAGGCTGTGAAGAGTTTGAGTGAGCTGGTATCGCCTTGTTTTACTCTTTTTTGGATCTTGATGAGTTCAGAATCATTATGTGGCCTGATAAAGGAGTTGCTGTGATTGTATTTATGTTGCAGTACTCTGACGTATACGGGATCTGCACATTGTAGAGTGATAGCCTTCATGAGCAGCGACGTCAGACCAGACACCAATTACTCTTTTTCTAAGTAGTAAATTTCACAGTAGTAAATTTGATTGGCTGCCTGTCTTTGAGTTCTCTCGACTCCCCTAATCTGAGTCTTCGACTATTT
The DNA here is from genome assembly GCA_963457665.1 of Thysanoteuthis rhombus. Lineage (NCBI taxonomy): Eukaryota > Metazoa > Mollusca > Cephalopoda > Oegopsida > Thysanoteuthidae > Thysanoteuthis > Thysanoteuthis major. The sequence continues at coordinate 889,613 of OY735200.1, read as the reverse complement.
TCTAAGCTATTGGGAACATCTAACATGTCGAGACGAACCAACTGAAGGCAGTGTGAGTTGAGGACGCCTGGGACTGTTATCAGGAATGGGAACGTGCACGGCTTCCCGAAGAATTCTATTTTGAACGAGAGAAACTTGATTTGTAATCAAGTAGATGATAGATATTCTAAACGATCAGTCTCATCACCTTTTTGATAGGTCTTGTATCTAGTTTAGCTCGACTATTTTCCTGCTCTAAGTTGTTATTTTTTCACAATATTTCCGTCGTGTACTTTCCAACTTTCTTCAATTGCTGTCAAGCCCTTACACTGGATTTGGCTTCGTTTTCCCCTGGAAGCAACAAAGGCCATGACGATGACAATTATCCTCAACAAAATTTGGACCCTTGAAATCTACTGAGAAGGCTGAAAATTGGCACGCAATCTTCTTTTGTTGAAGGAAAACGGTTTAAGATTAAATATTTTCAAAACTTATTAGAAAATCCATCTACCTTATCTTCTGGTATGTAAGATACGTCACCATATCAGATACACTTCGATTTTGCAGGCATATTTACTCCTACCCAAGGTAAATAATGCGTTTGGGCGTTTTGGTACCGATGGCCTAGCAAGAACGGGCGATTTCCTAGTTTAGTGTTTGGGTAGTCGCTGTTGGAGTACATCACCCCCACCCAGAGAGAATGATGTGGCTTGGCCTTTTAGGACAGAGGGGCCAGTAGGAACGGCCAGTATAAGATTTGTTGAGTGGATTATTGGGAGTATTGGGCCATCAACCCATCAAGAGAACGAAATAAAACACATCGAATGGGACATCATCGGTATTGAAGTGAAAAGCCAGGAGAAGAACTAATAGAATTGAAGAGCAAACATCTTCTCTACAGCTACGGAAGAGAAAAAGTTAAACATAGTGGAGTAGGTTTTCTCATCATAAAGACATAAAAGACAACGTGGTAGTTTTCAAAGCTATTTCAGAACGCATAGCCAGCGTTATCATACAACTCTCAAAGAGGTACAAGCTGAATGTCATCCAAGTCTATGCTCTCACTTTGCAATCAACCAAAGAAGAAATAAACAACTTTTATGATGACTTAAACTCCAAATTACAACAAAAAATACTTCAACATCATCATGGGAGATTACAATGCACAAGTACGACAAGGAAACGAACGTTGCGTTAGAGAATTCGGATACAAAAGACGGGTTGAGAGAGGTGAAGACCTTGCAAACTTTGCAACTGCAAACAACTTGAAGATCATGAATACATTCTCCAAAAAGAAACCCAATAGAAAATGGACTTGGAAGAGTCCCAATCATGAAATCAAAAACAAAACAGACTACGTTTTAACGGACAAAAGCCACACCATCAAAGACATTCAAATTATAAACCAAGTGAACTTAGGAAGCGACTATAGAATGGTAACGAGTAAGATGCAAGTAAACACCAATAAAGAATGCAAAAGATTGTTCGACACCAAACTGCAGCTGTACCAAATGAACTCACACAACCCTTCAAGCTAGAATTGAAAAACAGATTTAAAATCCTTATCGATGAAAACGACACCAACATCAACGAACTCCAGAAAAAAATAACAACTTCTCTTATCAAAGCTGCCCATATGTTTAAACCGAGAAACACACAGATCATCGGTGAAATTTCAGACGAAACCAGGAAACTCATCGAAAAGCACAGAAACCTTAAACCACCAACAACAACTTGGGAAGAACAGAGGAAACTGAACTTAAAACAATAAAAAAGAATCTAAGAGAAGACAAAAGAAGGTACACGACAGCAATCATCAAAACCACTCTCGAAAAACGTCGAGGCTTCAGAGCAATAAACAGAGCTCTCAGCATAAAACAGATACGAATAACTACCATACTAAAAAAAAAAAAAATCGGAGACACAACACACCGAGACAGAATTGTCGAATGCGCCCAAGAATTCTACCAAGAACTCTACTTTTCAAGGCAGGGACAACTAAGCAACGACCAGGATACGCAAGACGCTGACCATCAGTTCGAGGACTTCCCAGAAGTTACACCATGTGAGGTAAAACAAGCTGTCAAACAAACAAACAAACAAACAAGCAGAGGAAAGGCACCTAGACCAGATAACATCGCCATCGATCTATTCAAAAAAGCTGGTAAGATCGTTTCCAGTATTATAACCAAGTTGATTTGAAATTAAGTTGATAATGAATGTTCTTCAAGCAATCCGTATCATTACTTTCTAGACAGACCTCGTACAGCAGGAAAATAGTTATGCTGAATTCGCTATAGAAATACGATACTGATAGAAATCAGTAGAGAAACACTGGTAGTTCAAGTCTTCACAACTACTTACATGACAAAAAAGGGCGTGTTACTTCAACTACCAATGTTGCGCTCTGTGATTACATTATTTACCATCTGTACGACGAGATCAGATAACCTTTTTTTCGCAGAATGAAGGTGCGCTTATAGGTTGTGTCATATGTTATGATTTATGATAAAACTAGTGAACCATTGTAGATTATTTGCACAGCGTTTTTCCCTGCACCTATAAGAATTGATACTGCTTCTTTACACACACACACATTGTCAAATTATTTTCGCTTGACAAAGAAATAACGAGTGAGTGAGAAACGAGTCTCGATGAAGGTTCTAATTTCATTGCTACTTCTATTCAGATGGAGATGGTCACTGCAATTTTTTATCTTATATATACAGACGCATGAAAAGATGTACTTCAGTATGAATATATCTGTTACAGTGAAGAAAAAGCAATGCGTATAGGTAACGCAAATTGTGTTGATATGTAAGGTTTATAAATTTAGCTCAGAAGGTAAGATATCAGCCTACTAATCATGTTGATCGTGATTTCTAATTAAGGTAGTAAAATATTGATTATATTTATAACATCTGTAAGTTTAATTGTATTCGATATGTCAGACTCGTCATTTTAGTTCATTCAGTTAGATACAAAACTAATCAGTTGTTTGTGGTTTCCTATCATGCTGGGGGAACTTTTTTACTCCCTTAAATTTAATGAGGATTTCCTTTGTCGTTCTTGCTCTTGTTATGGTTGAAAACGAAGTCAACTCATGGTTTGGATCGCAGTTTGGCAAATTGAATTATACCACCATTAAATCAATATTTCTACGGATTCATTCATTCGTTAATGTTGATAGGTATACTTTTGAAAGTGAAATGATGAATGCTTTTTATCTAATCCCTTCAACAAGCTTCATAATAGAGGTATTTAATTCATAAAATTCGATTATATCGCATGCTGCCACATTTAATAATTTTATTAATATCTTTATATATTTAGTAATTATTAAAGTAATTAAGTTTGTTCTTACTTGGAATATTTGGAGGGAGCTGGAAAAATACCTTTAAGGTTAGTTCACGCATCCTTTATAGCATACGCATTTTTTTGAGTACGGGTCAAACCATAATTTTTTGGGGTTTTCAAATTGGTCTGGCTGTCTGTGTATCACGTGTACGGACTGCACCACAGGAGTTAGAGAACTGATTATGTCTAGAAAAACCTTCTTTTGTTTTTCAACCACCTCCCAATACTTTTTTAAAGGGGTTTTCAGTTTGTAATGTAAATTTATGGCAAATTGAATCCACTTTTGGTGTTCGTTTGTTTTGTCATTTTCTTCATTCAGACTTTTTTGTGATCACTGTTGAACAAAAGTTGAGAGAATTAACTTTTATTAATCATCCCTTTTCCAAAGTTTTTGATTGATTATCCCAATACAGATACTTGACTAATCCATCTTATTTCAGATATAAAATACTCGATGGCAGACGGAAAATGCAGGTGGCAAAGAGGTTAGTAGTACACAAAAATGGAATCGGCTGTCCGAATTCACCCTCTGAAATATGTCCCTTGTGAATTCATCTCTTCGCCCTACCCTCCAATGTGGACAGAATAGTCTGTAGAGTAAGTAATGCTGCTTCGGATGTTTGTCATCTCCATGCAGAGTTGAAGAAAGTTGACAACTACATCCTTCCTGGGCAACGAATCTGAAAAAAAAAGAAAAAATCAGAGAATCACCCTAGGTAGGAAAGTATTTATTAGGAACCGTCATTTAAAACTGCCTCCATAACTATCAACTGTTAGGTATCACCAGCTACTCTCACAATGAATCAGCAAAACGAGTTCCGTAAAACAGTAAGGAGGGGATTTTATTCCCTAACCAAACGAAGCAGACACTGTTCTCTTGAAGTGTTAACTGGTGAACTCAATCGACTGTGATTTAGTGGAAACTGATTTCGTGTTGAATCCTCTCGAAAACGCAACTTTGTGCCTTATACTGGAGAAAACACAACACTTAGGAAACGAGACTGTGTCGAACTGTTAACACCCAATTATATTAACCCAGTATACTGCAGAGGCAGCATACAACATTAACATAGGTTTCTTTAGTTCTCAAGTTGATCTGGCTGGATTACTATCAATGTGCCATGCGTATGAGTTGAACTAATGGAGGCAGAGGACTGAAACAATAGACATTTATATTTATTTTGAGAAAAAAAGTGGTTTTCTTTGCTTTTTGGAGATTTCACCTAAATTAATTCACAATATAAGTTTATGCTAAAACATTCGATCAATTTTTGACTAGCTGTGTTCATTCTCAAATTTTTGAAAATTTAAACTTTTTAGTGATCATCGCACAACAAAGACGAGAAAAGTAATTCATTCACTGATCACCTTTTTTTTCCATTTTATTTAGAATGGTCACTCTCATCAAATCTATATTTGGACTTTTTGCTTATCTACCCGTGCCTCTTTCACCCAAAAACTACAAGGCATATTACTGCAAGAATTTATTTTTTAAAAAGACATATCACATTGGCTAAGCTTGGGGGCCATTTGAGATCTCCAGAGGTTATTCTCTGAACAATCTTCGGTTCTAAACATCGGAAACAAATAATTTTATACCAGGATTTTCGTCTATCATTCTTTTCGTGAATGGTACAAACAATTTTTTCTCTCACATTCACGAAAATGCAGTGTAAGTTGCGGTAAGGCAGCATTATCTATTTCTGTCAATCCTCTCCTTCCTTCTTCAAGCGTATCAGTTGAATAGGTGAAAGCTATTTTTTTTTAAATTTAAGTAACTACGCACAATTGACCTTCCAATTTTGCTGGTTTCAGAATCACGTATCTGATTATGTGCAATTTTGTTGTCAAAGCTTGAAAGTTATTTTTTTTAGATTTTTGTTGGCAGCTGAGAAGAAACATGGACAACTAAAAAGAATGTACGGACTTGTAAACAATAAAATGTCAGGACATTATGTATACTCTAGTTCAAATCTATACTCGAATATTTTTAATAAAAGGCATTTGTAAAACTTCAAGTATAGGTATAATTTCTCTCTCTCTCTTTCTTTCCATGTTTTATGGTTTTATTCTACATGAAGCTGTGTGCTGTCGAGGTACTTCATGGATTTTAACTGTAAAGTAATGTACATATTGCATACAAAAAGTACCATAACTGTAGCAAGTGTACAGCTTTAGCAGGGGGTCAAGATCGAAATTTTGCAGATTATTCTGTGCCCCGAACAGCCATGAATTCAGAGAGCCAACAGTTTTTTTTACTCCTTCTTAGATGAAATTATGATACATTTCTGACAACTTTTTGCCGTCGGCTTATTTTATTTAGTTGTTTTCTCAGGTTGCAGTCCATGAAAATAAGAAAAACGTATTCTAGTGGAACCACTTAACTGAACATTTCAAGTCATTTGTGTATTTTGTGATAAAGACATATAATTTTGTGCACTTATACCCAAAGGTATTTAAAAAAAAAACTGGTATTTGAGTCATCATGAATTTTCAAAATGTCACTAACGGGAGTCATTACAAATTGGCCGTCAGTGAAAACTGTTTTCAGAGCAAATTATCATCAAAACCGTAATATTATGAGAATCAACACCACATCCAACACCAGAACCATTACTATTGTGACAACTACCACTACCATCATCACTATAATCACCACTATTACTATCATCACCACCACCATCATAACAACATCTTCACCATCACCACAAATATCCCACCACCACCATCACTATCTCTATCATCCCCAACATCACCACCAACACTACCATCATGACAACCGCCCCCACCATTACTATCATCTCCACCATAATCACCACCACCAGAAACATCGCAACTATCATCACTACCACCATTAACACTTCCACCACCATCATCATAACACCATCTTCACCATCACCATGAATAATATTCTTACCACCATCATCACAACCACCTCACCTTTCAGCCCTTGCTGTTCTTAGCAGAAACGTGAAATTTTACAAACACACCCATTGGCGGATATTGCAGACTTTCCTTCTCTTCAAAGTAGGGATTTTGGGGAGTTGTGAAAATTCCCTTCCAGAACAAGTTATCTATGGGTGGTTTAATACGCAGTATGAGTTCATGTTAAATTGGTCACAATTTGGGCCTGTTGGTTTTTTGAAAATTCTGATCATTTTTCAACGATGACATTCCAACAAAAGGTCAGAGAAGCAACTTATTCGTTTAAGCACTCATTCTTAAACCTTTTAAATGATCATCCCAACGCAGCATATATTTATATCTAATTTCATGTGTTGTTACATTCGAAGTTGATATTGAATACTGGACAAATTATTTCATATTTGAGACGTAAGCTTTGCTTTCTGCTTATTTGACCTGAATAAAGCTAAAACTGGTACAATTAATCATCAGTTTCATCTGGTGTATTCGAAAATTGAACACATTGTATTAATCAAACAATGTTTTTTTCTATCAAGCAGACACATTGTTTTAGGAAAAATTCCCCAATAGGAAATGTATATTATTTACAATTCATGAATAGATGGTAACAGGTGGTTACTCATAAGAGCTCATAATTGGTTTTCGATTCTGGTGTTTATCAACTTGGTTAAAATTATATTTATCATCGCATCTCAGGCACGGAAAAAATTTCGTTGTACATGAAGTGATTGCAGTCCACTTGTTCTATAGCCAATTTTCCATTGAGAGAATAACTAATCTTTATAAAAGGAAAAGCCCGTACAAGGTAAATTGTATTTTCCCTAATCATCAATAATATAATAGTAGTTATTCATTTATTCATTTATTTATGTAGTATGCCTCTAATGGTATCTAAGTATCGTATGATGTCTCATCGACATTTAGAAATCTTATTTCAGCTCAACATCATTTCATCACAAAGCAGTTTTCTCTACAGTATACTTTTTGAATTAAATATTGGCCATTTGATCCAAATTTGATGGCATTTTCTCAAAATTGTCAATACTATTTTAAAAATCTGTTAATACTACTTTTGTTCTTCGATATCCCAATAGTGCAAAACACTTTTGCTAAATAGATCCATTATTGGGACGTACTTAAGGATTATTTGTTCCATTTGACAGGACAGGTAAGATTTGTAACATAATTATCATGATTATTTCATAATTCAAAAGTATTAGATCTCCGCACATTTCAAGTTAAAGTTATGTTGTAAGCCCTAGTTTTCATAAATCTTTCTCTTTAACTTGCGCCATCCATACCATCAAAAATTTCTATGAAGCCCTTTTTATGCCAAATAATCTTCTAATTTCCGTACTGCTCCTCTACGTGCCTATAATTGACGACAATATACTAGGTTTTATCCATGAGTAGCATTTTCAATTTCATGGAAACTTTCAAAATTCTGGATCTATCCTTTCTAATATGGCCCTTGCGGCGAGGCTTAGGCATCAAATCTAGTTCACCTGTTTCATCCACGCTCCTCTGTTTATGTCAGGCAGTATTCACGATTTTCAAACATTTTTTTTAGTGATCTCTGCCCAACAAAATTCGAGAGAAGTAACTCATTCACTGATCGACCAATTATTCAATTTTTTAATTGATCATCCCAGACACGACAAGTTGCTAAAAACAGTTTGTCAAGAGACGATCTCAAATGAATGACTGACCATATGTGTTTTTCTTTGTTTCTTTTCAAAATTGCAAGTTCAGTTTTGTCAATTTAAATTCTATTTTTCAAAACATTTTTCGAACTTGGGAGTCTAGTGACGCCGATTAAAATGATTTTTAAAATTCAAAATTTAAATATCTTATGGATATTGAAATTATTCCTACATTCGAAAAATTGAAATAGTCACTCAATAGAAACCGTCATACAACTAATCTCTTTTTGCTGCACAGCGTGTTGGGATGATCAATTAAAACCTAGAAAAAAGGTGGTCAATGAGTAAGTTACTTCCCTTGCGTTGTGCTGGGTAATTGCTGCTGGACAGAAACTGAGGGATCGATTTGGCATAAATTTCAATTGCAAATTGTTATAACCTGAAAGCACGATACATGCAAAGCCAAACGAGCTTAAAGCCAGAAAAAGTACACATTGACTACCTGGGTTGACGTTACTCCTAATTAGTGACGCTGTAAACCTTAAATTTTACATCAGCTTTTCGTCAGTCTTTCTTTGAAATACCTTGTTCTGAAACGAATTTCTTGTGGGAAGTGGAAGATAGCGTTGCACTATTCTCTTAAATAATTTCCATTGAAAAGTGTCACATTTTTTTGTAATCAGAAAGGGATGCAATGTTTTTTAAATGAGTCACTCTTGAGTCGTCTTTTGGCAACATGTGGTGTTGGGAGTGATCAATTAATAAATGGAAAAGGGGTGATCAATCGATAAGTTTCTTTTCTTACCTTGTGTTGGGTAGTGATTTTTTCAAAAACTGAACGTGAATTCTACTTGTTATAATGGATATTGTGATAATTATTTAGATATTTTAGGATAAGGGTTTTTTTTCTTCAAATAGAGCACTTGCAGTTGGTAATAAATGGTTTGTTTGCTTCTTCTATAAAGATAAAATATTTTCCTTGACAACTCAGTTTGACTGCCAAAAATTGGTAAAGAGTGCTACATTAAAACCCTAAATGTTTAAAACACACCAAAAAGATGTTAAACATGATGAAAAGCTCGCCTGATATGGCAAAAATGTTTGATCACACATGTGCAAATTTAGCACTTTTTCACAATGCCAAAACAAAAAAGCGCAGGATCTAGCGCAGAAATTTCCTGTGAAACAAGCTGACTGACATTTCACATCTCACAGTTGCAACCTTAGAGAACAAATGTAGAAAATAATTAGTGGATACTTAGTACTGCCCATATCTTCGAAATTCACAGTCAAATGACTGTCATGTAGTTTCAACAACGAACGTAACACGAGTGGATTGTTTTCATGACTTGAGGTGAGTATAATGTATGTAGGCTGAGTGTATTTCATCACTGCTTGAATTCACTGCAGTTTTAAAATACTAAAATTTTCCCCCTCAAAAATGTGATGTTCTCAACTTAAGATTTCCCCACCAATTTATGATTCTAATTAGGGTAAAGTGCATCCTATTTGTCTGAGCTGCTATGAGAACAGAATGTGACACATGGACTGTTTAATGTGGGGATACCACACGTTGATACGTGTGGGTAAGATGCCTGAAAAATTCTCTTCAAAAATTCTCTGTTGCAAGAAAATAAAAGTGCTAGTTTTGAGGTCTCAGGACAAATCTCAAGCCCAATGGATTTGACAACAAAGAGAAGTACCAGACCTCATGAGGCAAAGCCTATCAAGGACATCAGATCTGCATCCGTCTGGTCTGAAATGGTCATATGAACTACACAATTGACACAGGGTAACGTGCACCCATGGCCTCTCTTTATCGAAAACATTAACTTTAAATTTAAATTTTGTGACCAGTTGGCTGCAGTTTGAAACACGACATAATAGGTTTTTTCTATCTTTATAAAACATAGAATTCTATCAATTAAGAAAAATCAATACCATAACTATGACTTTATATACCATTTGTTGTGCCCGTAATAATTATAAATGAGGTATTTTTGTTTTTTGTTTGTTTGGTTCTGACCTCTTCCACCAAAAGACATCACTTCAACAATGCATCCAGCATCCGTGGTAGTAGCAATAGGATGAAGAAAAGAAAGTAGAGGAAGATGAAGGGCAAATAGTCTTTCTTTAAGTCGGTTAATTCTTATATTTGTAAAATATTGCGATATGGAAATATCCCACGAGTATTATTTTCAAAGGGAATCATAAATGGCTATCTTTGGCGTTTTTTGTCATTTTTGGCCTTTTTTTTAAAACTAAAATGCGTACATTCTTTTATGGTATCGTAGCTGCTGGTAAAAGAATGGATTGGGTAAGATGTTCTTTAAATGATGCCACAATTTTTTTTCTTCAGGAAATTCCCGTCCAAAGTCAAAAGGTGAAGCCTCCATGAACATAAGATCGTCTTCAAATGTCAACATTTCACAACACAATGGTAAATATATTGGTCTTTACACTGCTAACTCTATTTGCAAACGGATTAGCTCTTGGAGATCCTTGTACAAAAGTTGATTCGCTTCCATTTCATAATATTACCAGCTGCAGAATAATTTCGTCTATCAACAAAACAGACAAATACATCAGGAACTTCATCCAAAACAATCAAATGACTTTACTCAGGATAAAATTCGATTTTCCGGAAAATAGTCAAAGAGATATACGAATCAAACAATCAGAATCGGAAAAGGAGAACCAAAAAGATGCATCTATTTTCTACGACCTTTTTAACTGGCAAATCCTTCTTAGCCACATCAGCGATGAGCTTTTAACTCTGGCACCCAATTTTCAGACATTGTCATTGAACACATTGAGCATTGGAGTTGAGCATTTGAAGCTGAAAGTGTCTGAAAAAGCGGACGGTTGTCTAGCCAATGTCACACATCATGAATATCTTTATATTGTTAAAGAATATCTCATTGATTTTATTCAAGAAATCGGCAACAAAAAGATGATGGTTTGTACTTCGGCGATGAAAAACGTTGACGGTATGGCTAAGTTTCATCCAGTCTGCTACGGCATCCAAAAGATAAACGGATCAAGAACTTGTCAGTATTTGAACAGAGGTCGCTGGTCCCATGGTCTAAATATATTTATATACGCAATCAAATTTATTGCCATATTATTTTGTCCGATGATGATCCCGTCTGGTATGTACAAATCTAAATATCTCAATAACACATATCGCGTAAGCCTTGAGAAAAAGATACCGATTGAAGTGATGGTTTCGGATGAGAATCTTCAAAAAGATAATAAAAAATGGAAATTCTGCTTACCAATGTCGTATTTCAAAAAATGGAAATCCTTTAATCCTAATAATCTTGAAGTGGGTGTCGCATACAATTTTGTAGTGACAAGTTTGAACTTGAGAGTCAGGGCGAACACACTTGTTTCAAAAGCACACGTTCCGGCAAGTTTTTTTGATTTGATATACGATAAATTTTATCTCTGTAAGATTGGTAATGACATGAGTTTCAGATGGTGCTGCTACAGTTCGATTTGTCCGCAGCACATGCAATTTAAACGTAGTTCTACCTATTCGTGTATATCTTGGATGAAGTGTTGTCAAGGCTTCATGAAACTTGTATTGGTCCTAATGATTCCACAACCCTGGATTCTTCGACTGGTAGTGTATTATTCTTATGAAAGAATCGATTTTGATAAACGGCGCATAGCTGCAGAGAATCAAGGTTTATCCCTGTCCTTCAAAGGATATCTTCTGGGTTACATCTCTCCAATGCACTGGTTTTTTCTCTCAGTCTATGTATTGTACGTAATCGACTTGTTGCTTTTTGGGACCCTTGTGAAAAGTGTCCTGCGAGAATTGGTCAAAATCTTAAGAGAGAGCTTCCAAGATGTGCATACATCTATGACATTTGAAATTCTCAGGTGGGGTGTGTCTCGATACTTGGTACCTTTTAGTTACTTTGGCTTCGTTGGTATACTCTTGGCCCCATTGTACTGGGTCTTTATAACCCCTTTTGTTTTGGTGTTATTTTGTTTTTATTACATTCCTCTAGTGAGCCTCTTTTTTCGCCTGATCTTGCATCTAATCTGGTTCTGTCTACCGAACTTTGCAATACACTCCGAATATTTTTCTTTCTTTAGAAATTACGCCGTGAAGACTCACCTAATATCAAGACACCTGAAGATCGATACAATATCACCAGATCGGAAAATAATCAATACTGATAAACGCGCAGAGAACTGTGTCCATCGTCACTTTCAAATTCTAGTCGTTTTCCTGTGTCTTTTCACCGTGTCAGCCGTCACAATACTGATGACAGAATGCATCGGTTACCTCATAGACATTGTCGCTTTTACACTTATAGGTATGATTCTTCACACGAACACTGTCTTACCCTACTTTTCTTTTGTGTTCATGATCGTTATTTACTTATCAACATCTATCAATGATGTCCGAATAACTTATATGGATTTTAACAAAGTCATCGTTTCTGAAATAACCAATACTGCTGAAAACGATTTGAAAATAGGATCTCACTGGTCCGACACAGCTTACTTTATAAAAGAAAACGATACTGTTCCTCCCTTGGGTGAGCTTACCTATGGCAAATCAGGGTCCATCTACTTTCGGGCTACTTCTTTATTACTTTTTATCAACCAAGAAGATCATGCCTATATCCCTTTTGACTTCTTTTACAAAATGTGTGAGATGCCAGTCTCAACGTGTCCCGGGCCTCGCTCGGTTAGTTATTGTAAAGCCTTCGTCAAGTTTCTCTACGTTCTCCTGTTTCTCATATTTGTTCTGATCGTGGTGTTATCCTTTGGCGGTCTGTACAACATTTCGTCCACGCATCAAATGTTTGCTGCTCTGGCCGGGGGCTTTTTACCGTACATCTTCCAGAACGTCGTGCAGCTTAACCCGCAGCCTGAAGAAGTGAACACAGGAACATTGTCGTTTAAAAAGCATTTTTGGAGAGAAATCAAAAACTTCCAAGAAGACTTCAAGGTTTGCGATTTTGAGTTTCAACTCCTATCAAAGGGAGAATCCACGAACAAAGGTACTTCGACCATTAATTCGGATCCAGATCATGCTGTTATAGAAATCCATACAAAAACAGACGGTGGAGATAAACAGAATTCAAACCGTTACGTCTATTTTGACGGACCTTTCCAAATGGATATCTTGAATGCAATATAGTTTCTGCAGCATTTTACGAGGTCAGCCAAGAAAGTATTCATTTGATATCAACGTAAAAGCTAGGTCTGCTTAGTTACTCAAAAGAAACTGTCACCAATGTCTTCAGCTGTATACTGTATTGGGATGATCTATTGAAAATTCATAAAATCGGATGAACAATAGATAACTTACTTCTCTCACCCTTTGTTGGATAGTGATCACTAAAAAAGAAAACATGAATGCTGCGGGACCCAAACTAAGTGAACAATTTCGCCTAAAATTGCATCGTAAATATACCTCCACCAAAAGACTTTTAGAAGGGGGGATTTAAAATAAATAATTTTTTTTCCTCAACATGATAAGGGAGTGAATGTTTAAAGTTTCAGCCATGTACCCTTATTGGTGCGTCCATTAAGCAGGATACAACCAGCCGGACCAAATTGAAAACTTGAAAAAACTGGGTTTAGAGATTTGGTGACAGTTTTAGTTGACAGTTTGTAATTTCTTCCCTATCGTGATGGTGCTTTCATCTTTTTCAACCCCTAATCTCAAGAACTCACACACGTATCCCAGGGATCCTCCCTTCTTTTGTAATAGCCAACAGCTGTCTCATCACGTTATTTTTAATCCAGTCTGTGGTCTGAAGTCTCTTTGGGGGAAGCCAGAGGTCGCAGGAATTGTAATCTAGACTGACATATCTCGGTGAATCACTGACGGATCTCGATATATTCAGAAAAACTGGATACTTTCGCATATTGCAGCCTGACTAATTATCCCCATTAAAGAATCATTCTTCCCACAATCCATTTACTTAAACAGTCAAATCGACGCAGTATCATTCCGGTAGGGGATCTTCTAAATCTACCTTAATTCAGCAAGAAGCCTATGGAACAGAGGTATTAAAAAAGAAAGATTGTGAAAAAAAGTAACAACCTAACTGGCTTGAAAATCATCATTCAAAATCTTGGATTCTTCCAGAGTTAGATAACGACTACTGGTTCCCGTGAAACGTGTGCTAGTACCTATATCTATCAACTGACCCCTGATGGTATGGAAGTTTAAATATTCGGTAGAATATTCCATGGCCTTCAGAAGGCATTTATCCCTTAGGAACATGAGAAATGTGAGTTAATAAGGACCTACATTACCAGTCTACATTGGCTTGGGATAGAAGAAAAAATGGTGCTCAAACTTTTAATTGCAAATTTCAAATATCTGCATGATATTTCTCCCTTTGTCTTCAGTGCATTTTTTAACACCTGACATTTTGATGATTTGACCTTAGAACTTCTTTTTACGAATACGACATATATGCACAGGAGTTTCAGCGATATAACATCCAGACTCTGGAATCAGTTGTCATATGATATCCGGAATATATGAACATTAGCTTGTTAAATCAAAAATTAAAAATTTCTTCTTCCGAGACTTTCATAATAATATGAAGTCAGTAAATAAATGTACTTCGTAATTTTGGCCCCTGCCTTGTTTTATGTGAATAACTACTTGCACTTTCTTCTACCTCTCTTTCAACAGGTTTTACATTTTTTACAGTAATGCTTGCCAGGTTTTCAAGGGCCTTTGTCCATTGGGAACTTGGGTATCGTGGTTCCAGTGAAAGGTCATCTTCTATAAACGCATATTTTCTTATTATTATCATCATCATCATCATCATCATTATTATTATTATTATTTCGGAATCTCACACCAGTTGCCTGGTGGTAACCGCTGGAGTTTGAGCGACAGCAAGTCTCCCCAAGTCTCCAGCCCTCCTCTCCTAGTACTCATAGGTCGCAGTAATTCTACGATTTACAGTTTCACACCGGTTGCCCAGTGGTTATCGCTGAAGGCTGAGTGACAATAAGTCTCCTCAGGTCCTCAGCTAACGTCTCCTCCCTCTTTCGCATATCATGACAGAGCTACTATTCGTTGCAGTACTTATATCTCTAGCACCTTCCTCAGTATGCGTGCAGTTCCAAGTAGCGCTGTGGTCTGTACGGTCTCTATCCTCCTCCTAATCCCGATCTCCTCCAGTCTCTCCCTCAGCGTTTGGGGGACAGTTCCTAGTGCTCCCACTATGACAGGTACTACCCTGGTTTTCATGTTCCACATTTTCCTTAACTCCCTTGCTAGGTCCTGGTATTTTTCCCTTTTTTCACCCTCCTTCTTTTTTACTCTATGGTCTGCAGGCACAGCAACGTCTATTATTTGGCAGGCCTTCCTTTTTTTGTCTACTATTACTAAGTCCGGCCTTCTTGCCTGGATGAGGTGGTCAGTTTGGATGTCAAGGTCCCACAGTAGTTTGTGGTTGTCATTCTCCAAAACTGCCTCTGGCTTGTGCTGATACCACTTTTCCCCATGGTTGAATCCCATTTGTTTACTTAGTTCCCAGTGTATCATCGTTGCTACTCTATCGTGTCTATGCTTATACTCCTTCTGGGCGAGCTGACTACATTCACTAGTTATGTGATTTACTGTCTCATCTCTTTCACCGCACATGCGGCATTTGCTGTTTGTCTGTGTTCAGTCGATTTTTGTTTTTATGTAGTTTGTCCTTATGCTTTTGTTTTGGGCTGCCATGATGAGCGATTCTGTTTCTCTCTTAAGGTTTCCCTTTCGTAACCACGTCCATGATTTCTCGTCTGCTATATCTTTTATCTGCCTTTTAAACTCGCCGTACAATTTTTTCCGTTCCCACTTTTCTTTTCTAGTTTGCTGTACTGTTCCATTGTTTTCTACTTTATTGTTTGTTGCACTATCCCTCGCGCTCTTTATGATTTCTTCACTATTTGTTTGCACATATCTATCTAGGACTACCCAGCTCTCTGGACACAATCTTCTATGCTGATGAGCCCCCTACCACCTTCTTTTCTCTTAACGTATAGTCTATCTATATCATCTCTAGGGTGTAATGCTTTATGCATCGTCATAAGTTTCCTTGTTCGCCTATCCATTGATCGGAGCTCTTCCTTTGTCCATCCTAGGAATGGTCCTGTATACCCTAACTACCGACACAGCCCAGGTGTTCATTACTTTTATTAGATTTCTGCTATTTAATTTGGTTTCTAATATTGGTTTCTAATATTTTCCTTATCCTTCTGAGGTATTCTCTCTTATTTCTCCTTCATCTCTTCCCGTTTTATCGTGTCACATTCAAGAATCTTGCTGTTATCCGGGAGTTCAATTCCTTCAGTCATTGAAAGCCTTCCTTTGTGCATCACCATGATAGCACATTTTTCTATTCCAAACTCCATTCCTATGTCCTCACTATATTCCCTTACTTCGTTGAACAGAGTCTCAAGCTCTCCCCTGTTTTTTGCGAACAATTTTATATCGTCCATGTACATTAAGTGGTTGACCTTTCCTTTTGTTTTAGAGAAATAGTACCCTTTGCTGTTCTTCAGGATTCTGTTGAGCGGTATCATTGTTAGAACAAATAATAGTGGGGACAACGAGTCTCCTTGGAAGATTCCCCTTTTTATCCCTACCTCTGCTAGTTTGTCCCCTGCGGCAGTCAAATCTACTTTCTAGTCTTCCATTGAATTACCAATGAATTTAACCACCGGTTCGCTAATTTTGAACATTCTAAGGCATTCGAGTATCCAGCTATGTGGAATCATATCGTACGCTTTTTTGTAATCTATCCATCCCATTGCGATATTCTTTCTCCTTTTCCTTACTTCTTTTAAGATCATCTGGTCTATGTAGAGTAAATCGTTTGCCCCTTTGATTCCTATCCTACACCCTTTCTGTTCCTCTGGTAGTAGTCCCCTTCTATCCATTGACATGTATATTCTCTCTGCTATTTGCCCAGTCAGGATTTTCCACATAAATGGTAAGCACGTGATTGGTCTATAGTTGCTTGCTATGTTCCCCTTTTCTAGGTCTTTTTGGATGAGGGTGGTTCTGCCTTTAGTCATCCATTCTGGTGCCTTGCCTTCGTTTAGACAATTTTGGAGTAGGTGGGTGAGTCTGCCGTGTAGCGTGGTGAATTTCTTGAACCAATACCCATGGATCCCGTCGGGACCCGGTGCTTTCCAGTTGGCTACTTTCTTAAGAGTATGTTTCGATGTGGTATCATTCAATAATATTGGTTCTCCATTGTCTATATCTTCTAGTTCTTTTCTCATGTTTCCTAACCATTGCGGTGTTACGTTGTGTTTTTTTGGGTGCCCCCATATGCTATTCCATTAGTTCTTGGCCTCTGTGGCATCTGGTTTCACGTCCTGCCTTCTTTCCCCATTTAAATCTTGGTAAAACTTTTTCTCATTGTTTTGGAATGTGCGGTTTTGTGTGTATTGGGCCGTTCTTAGTCTGTATCTTTTCAGTCTTGCCTCTTTGGCTTATCTCTTTTGGTGTAACTCTTCGACTACAGTTGCGATGCCTTTTTGCGTTACCTAGAATTTGTTCCAAAGTCTTACTCGTGGTCTGTCCGTTTGTGGTGTATTTGTAAGCAGCACTTCATCTCTCTGTAGTTGGGAGATCTTCCTTTGTAATCTTCTTCCCCAGTTGGGTTTCTCTTCCCTATTATTGCTCGGGGTCCTATCTTGTGTTTTGAAGCTTTGTGCTACCATTTTCGCCTCAGCGTAAATTAAGTTGCTGAGTTCTAGGAGGGTGTTCGTTTCCATGTGCTGTAAGAGGCAGTTGACCTGTTTGGTCACTTCTCCGACTTTCTTCCTGTCTTTGTCTCTTAGGGAGGGGAGTGTTGTTTTCTCTCCTCGCATGATTTCTTTCAAAGCTTGTATTTTGGTTTTCTCTTCTTTCGTTGGTGCCTCGTCGTCACCCTCTGGTGCATAGTTTACTGTGGGGGTCTCATTGGGAATTCTTCCAGTTTTAATGTTGGTACTAGTTGTGCTGGGGGGCATTCTTCAGGTGTGTCACCTGAATCTTTCTCTACGTTATTGCAAATCTCTAGTAGTTCAGTCTCAGACAGCCATTTCTTCTTTTGGATTTGTTTTACTTGGTCAGCAAGGCGTTGGTTCGATACTTCCACAGCAGATTTTTCCCTCCATATTTGGAGCATACGCTCTCTATAAGATCGCACCGAAGGCTTGCTTTTAAAGTAACAATACATAACTAGTCTATTCTCCTCCCTTGTCCATCTCTTTCTCTCGTTCTTTATAGCAGTCACTCCGTGAGGACTGCGCCTTCCCTGGGTGTCATTAGTGGTATATGAGTTTTGGCCAACAGTAGCTGTGTGACGACTGTGTCCCTCCTGAAGGCCATTAAGGGTACACGAGCCGGAGTTTTGGCCAGTAGTCACAGGATGACGACCGGGTCCCTCCTGGTGGCCAACAAGGGAACACCTGCCGGTTACGACACACAAATCTTGGATCTGTGCCCCGTTTATTGCGGTAAAATGGTTTGATTGTACTGTCATGATTGGGATTTTTGGTTCTTTAAGGTAGCGCCAGGCCTTGGTGGGTTCATTGAGACCAATGTGCACGGTGATAACCTGAGAGCCCCACCAGCCCTTTTTGGTTCTTTTAAGGTAGCACCAGACCAGGGTTACAAGCATTCAAGATTATATGTCTCCCTTAAATGTTTCAAGTCTTGACTTAATATAAGTCTCTGTATCAGTTGTTTTTTTCCAATGCTGGATGGACAAGGCAGGACAGCTTTTTTAGCCTGCCAATTTATACACGAGGGTAGGGGGAAAGTTCATTCATACACACACGAGGGTCGTCTCTCACATGAAAAGGAATTGCTTTTCTATACTTCTATGGGACAACTCATTTGTAAATTTAATTTTAAATTTAATTTTAATTCCACTTACCCACGTGCAGGTAAAAAAAAACAACTTTTTCAACTTGGCAGTGGCCATTTCATTAAAGGAGAAAATTTCTCAGACTTACAAAGAAAACCATCTCAGAAGTAAAAAATACCATCAAAATATCAAGAATAATCAACCAAAGTAAAATATCATTAAAATGTTCGAAAATATTATTATTATTATTATTATTAAAGGAAAGTAGAGGAATACAGTGATGACATTGGAACGGAATTTGAAACAGAAAAATGTGCGATAATGGTGATGCACAAAGGAAGGCTCGCAGCAGCAGAAGGAATCGAACTACCCGACAGCAAGAAGATTGACCATACAAGACCGATACAAATACCGTGGAGTTCTCGAATGTGACACGATAAAACACGAAGAAATAAAGGAGAAAATAAGAACAGAATACCTTAGAAGGATAAGGAAAATATTAGAGACCAAACTGAAAAGTAGAACAACAATGGAGCAGCACAGCAAATAAGGAAAGACAGATGGGAACAGATGAAAATGTACGGAGAATCTAAAAAACAGATACAGGATGTGGCTGACGAGAGATCATGGATGTGACTAGGAAAAGGACACCTGAAGAGAGAAACAGAATCGATCATCATGGCAACCCAAAACAAATACAACAAACTATGTCAAAAGAAAAATCGACAGAACACAGACAAACAGCAAGTACCACGTATACAGAGAAAGGGATGAAACCGTGAACCACATAAGTAGTGAATGTAATCAACTAATCCAGAAGGAACGTTAGAGTAGCAACTGAGTAAACAAATAGCAGAAAAGTGGTACCCCTAGAGAATGGAAGCCACACATTACTTTGGGACTTTGACACCTAAACAGATCACCCCATTCAAGCGACAAGACCAGACCTTGTAATCGTGGATAAGAAGAGGAAAACCTACTGAATAATAGACGCAGATGTGCCTACAGACCACAGAGTAAATAGAAAAGAGAATGAAAAACTGAAAAAATACCAGGACCTGGCAAAAGAATTGAAGTAGGTGTGGAACATGAAAGTCAGTAATGATAGGTGCACTCGGAACAGTACCAAATATGCCAAACGTGAGATTAAAATAAAAACCCAGAGTAAAAGGAAAGATTGACACCGTGCAGACCACAGCACTGCAAGGAACTGCACGAATACCGGGAAAGTGCTAGAAATATGAGATCTACGAACCCAGCTGTTAGCAGTGGCCGAGGAGACAGAAAAACAAAAATGAACAAACAAAACACACGTACACACATGCACACATACACACACACATACGCACAAATGGTGGTGGAGGTGTGAACCACAGCACCGCTGTAATAAGTGAGGGAGAGATGAACTGAGAGGAGGATTGAAAACCTGAGGAAACGTGCTGTCACTCAGTCTCCAGCTGTGACCACCAGGTAACTGGTGCGAATAATAATAATAATAATAATAATAATAATAATAATAATAATAATAATAATAATAATAATAATAATAATAATAATAATAATAGATAAAAAATAAAATAAAGTCAGGGTATTACCAGTAAAAGTAGGTGCTCTCTGAACCGTACCAAAGATACTAAAAGCGAGATTGGAAAAACTAGGGAGACTGAGACCATACAGACCACAGTATTGCTAGGGACCGCACAAAAAACTGAGGAAAGTGTAAGAAATATGAGATCTACAACCTCAGCAATTAGCAGTGGCCTAACAGAGGGAAGATGAAGAGGAAAAATACTCCGAACGGAGTGGTAGTACGAACCACAGCGCTACTGTGATAGGTGAAGGAGAGATAACTTCATTATTTAACAATTTTTTTGGCTTCTACAAAGTGCCTTCTTCATTTCAATTATTTTTTTTTACTAGCATTTTTTCATCTTGGGTTTGTTGCCTTATTTAGCAACTACCAGTCAGCAGTAAATGAATAATGAGCTCCAGGTGAAGTGCCAACTCACATTTAGATGAGAGAAAAAAAATAGTCAAAAATTGAAAATGGATGACGATGTTCCATCTGATAGAATATTTCTGTTGATAGAAGTAATGTACGTGAAAAAAAAAAGACAAATATGGTACCGAGAGATCGTGTAAAAATAGAGTTTAAAAGTTATAGAGTATTACGAAAAACTGTACGCACGCATTTCCCTATGGTGTAATTTTTATAGATTCTCGCCGAATTTGGACTGGACACATATTTTTGACTTTACCTCGGAATCCTTTTTTTTTATTTGATGAAAAAAATACTTTTCTCAGATTTTACGATATAACAGTAACGTAAAACTCGGTCCATATTCAACATTAAGATACACTTTAGTTTTAGTAATATTTTACGTTCTCAGCAGTCGGAAACAGTTTTGTACGTTGTTTTTTTTTTCAATAAAGAATTCAAAAGTTTTTACTTCAGTCAATTGCTAATGAATATGTTTCTTGTAGGAAAAATAGGAGAATGATGACGTTAATGAATGGAATTGGAAAAGTGACAATAAGGAGAAAAAGATAAATTCAAAAAAGATAATGCTGAATAGAAAAAATATTACTAGCTCACACAGTCAATAACTGAACAACCGAAGCGTCATAATCTGAAGTCAAGTTAAACAGGTGAACATTTCCCTCGATTCTGACCACTGAAAGTGGAAAAACTTTTTGACTCCTATAGGTGGAAAAAAAAGTTCCTCTTCATTTCTGACTCTTGAAAAAGAGAATAAAAACTTTCCTTTTTGATTTTGACCCCTAAATGTAAAAAAAGAATTTACGTTTGATTTTTGAAAGATAATTTGTCAATGGAGTAAAGCTGTCTACAGTGTAGTTTCATCGTAATTAGACCTCTTCCAAATTTAGTGTTCAGGAAAAATGATTTACATAAAAAATAGAGTCGTCAGATTATGATGTCATGCAAAAAAGAATCTTTCAAAGAATAAATGATTCAAGATAAATTTTCTTCTGTGACCTAAATATGACATCAGAGATTTTTTAAATGGCCAGATACAAATTGGGGGTTTATTTCAGCATTATAGACATATGGTAAATAGAACCGTCGTTAAAACCTTTCAAATGTTATAAATCATAAATCACTGAGAATTCTTTTTAGACACAACAATCCTGCATATTTTTGGGTGACCTTGAATCCTTATCGTTGGCTGTAAAGCACCGTTTGGGAGTAGATGAAGAACATAGTCACAAACCTACACACACACACACACACACACACACACACATACATATATATATATATATATATATATATATATATATATATAGAGAGAGAGAGAGAGAGAGAGAGAGAGACAGAGACAGACAGACAGACAGACAGACAGACTGACAGACTGACGGACAGACTGACGGACAGTTAGAGAGAAAGTGAGATTGACAGACAAACCCACGCAGAGTAGAAGATTTGTTTTCCCTTTTTTCGACTACTTTCTTCTGGTAGACTTTTGTTTGTCGTCTTTAGTCCGTTCAGATTTAAATGATTGTTGTGATTATTATACATTGAAGCTGTGTGAAATCGTCATTTTGGAATGAACGGCGTGATATATTTTTGATATTCAAAATGTTGTTATTTACCAAGCAAACTTCTTGATCCTGGCATACATATTCAGAACAATGTGTGGATGAGATTAAAATGTTAACTACGGCTGCAGTTTGATACAGCTGGAGCTCTCTTCCAGACAGATCTCTTGGATTATCAGTGGCGAAACTACCATCGTGATGATTAGGCGTGTGCAGTTTCTATTCGGTCTCTTATTAACTAATATAAACTTAACCCAAATACAAAAACTTTTTCTAGCTCTAACGCACTTTTCCGAACCCTAACGCTAATTCTAAACACTAATCTGAACCCTAACGCCAACCCTAAATACTAATCCCAACCTTAACGCTAACCCCTGAACACTAATCCCAACCCTAAAGCTAACTCTAAACACTAATCCCAACCTTAACACTAACCCTAAACACTAATCCCAACACTGAAATATATCCTTGTGCATCCAGGTTTTAGATGGAAAAAAAAACATTCGAAAATCCTCACATATTCAATCGGTCAAATGATTCTACGTTATGGCTGAAGGTTGAGTGATTTCCCAAGTAAAGTGAAGTAATGCCCTTACGCTGGCTAGGGCACCGATCATCCCTGCCTGAGCTTCACATTTCATGAGTGTCTCTGTCTCTTTTTTTTCAGGTTTGCGACATATGAAAATAGACTTGGTATCACTAACTTCACCGTTCGCTATTCTACCCATAGCTATGGGCGTTGGTTTAAGAGCCAGATTCATGCCTTTCCTAAGGGCATTAGTCCAAATTTAGTGTCAGTCAAAGTTTGAACTCAGCTAGCCCAGTCTATTTCCTGTGCATCTTATCGACCCGTTCTCAAGACTTCCAATGCACTTAAGATTGTTGGGGATGTACACTCTAAGCTCTCCCGTTAAACGAAATATATTTCTGCAAAGGAAGAGATGATCTGTAGTTGGGAAATTAGAAGACAGATTTTTCTTGATATAATAAGGCGTACATATTTGAATTTTGAGCTGTGTTGCTTCATTGGTGCGACCGGAATCACTTGAAAACTGCAAAAACCTAAGTTGACAGTTCTGGTGACAGTCTTGTTTTGCGGTTTCTAATATCCTAAAAATGCATGTCTATTCATCCTGTAAGAATAGGAATATGATATCTTATTTAATCGTTTAATTCAGAGTTTTTTTATTATCATGGTTATTATCACCTCTTTGATCTGTGCATCATGAAATATCACCCTGTTTCTAGTCTTATTCAAGGGCATGGATTTTATGACACGACTCCATCTGAACATCACACATCTTAGTAATTTCAATTGTTGGGGAATTGCAACTGTGGTAATGATTGTCCAAGAGGTGCGATTGGCGTCGTCGGTAACGGCATGCACAATGAAATCAGCAACCTGAGTTCAAACTCCACTTGGCGTTGGTTATGTTCTCTTTACACTAATGCCCTTGGGGATAGCATGAAGCCATCCCTTCTCTCCCAACATCTGGTTAAAATAGTAGGGCAGATTGGGCTAAAGATAGACAACACTGATTTCAAACTAGGCTGTGGATCCCCTTGTAGCCACTTTGATGTCAGACATATCGTACTCTGATTTCCTCTGGACTACATCAGCAAGAGGGAGATCCTGATGACTGGACATCTTAGTATCTTCAAACGATTCGCCATCTGGGAGGTTTCGTTATCTGTAGAGACGGAACCGAAGCCATCCAATTATTATCGAAATCCTCGAAGAATTCCTAATTCTCTATTGAAAGAAAACGATAAAAATGTTCTAATATTTCCAGTTTTCTATTTTACACCAAGCTACAAGATCTTCCGGAAACTATCCAGCCATTTAATATCTTGCAAACCAGTTTCATGGTCTTGGCAACCAATTGTATGGTACCTTATTGCATGAACAACGATTTTCATTTGGGGCTAGTCAGTCGTTAGTGAGATTCCATTGATTATGCTGGTATATCATCATACTAATATTGACCGAATAAGTCAATCCGGTAGAGTTTTTTGCAAAGCATCACATCACCCAGGTGTCAGTCCCTAATAGTTCAGAAGAGACACGCTGCGACGTTTGGCATTTCCGAAAGATATTTCAGTTTGTGGACGAGATTCAAGAGATCACCAAGCGGCATTTGATTGCGATCAGAAAGAACTCTTCGCAGACTGAAAAATGGAAGAGACGCTGGGATAAATCTGTGAGCTCCCAATGTGAGTACTTCAAATGAGGCTTGGTGTCATTGTTCCAAGTAAGCTTTTTTTGTTTTTATTAAATGACTATATCTTCTTCGTGATTTTGTGCTCAACAACGTTCAATTTGGAGATTATGCACGAGAACATAATATTGTATTTGTTCCATGGCGGATGGGGTTCGTTTCGGTACCATATCAACACCAGATGTGAATATTTAACCAAGAAAATGATGTACAACATTCAAGGCAGCTGGGACAGTGGATACAAAAGTGAAACCAGCCACTCCCATTAAACGTCTAGAAAAAAAACGAAACATCGAAAGCCCTTAACTGGTAAAGTTCCTCTAAAATCAACTGTGACTGAACATGTATTGGAAGAGAACACACCAACCCAAGTGCAACGAAATTAAATGATAGACAAGGAATAACATTGAAAAATTAGAAAAAACAACACACATGCTATGTTTGAGAGATCCGGTTATCAAGCCTTTTCTCAAGCAAACCAAGAAGTAAAATAACCAAATTAAAAAGTTCAGCAACTAAATATCTAAATATACTGACCAATTGTTTTTAACACCATCCGTAATGAAACGCAGCATCGGTTGAAAAAATTGGTTATTGGGTGTAAAAGGCGCAAAAGAAAGGATATTTATACATCGATCTAGCATATTCTATTTCTATCTATCTATCTATTTATCTATCTATCTATACTCCCTTTTCTCTGATAACTTGATAATGAGAATGAAATAAGAATATCGAGAAGCCAACCGTACAAATGATTTCTTTCATTTCAACGTTCCACCCAAGTGGGCTTTATCAAAAAATGTGTTGGACATATAAGATATATGTTCCTGTATTCCTCTACATTTCTTAATAAATTGACCCCCTACTATGTATACAACAGCATTCAAATTTTGAAAATTCCAATTCACCACCTATCAAAAAGTTGGAGAAGTACGGTTTTTTTCATCACTCATTTTTCAAATCTTTAGATTGATTACCCCAATGCAACCAAAATATGTTAGTCGTGTGAAAGTTTCAATTTAGTGACTGACCAGACCTGTCTCGAGTCTTTTTCTGGTGGCAACTCCTTTTTTTGATATGGTTGATTACATCCATCTACCCTATATTGCATCACTGAGGTAAATCACAAACGTTTTGTCAGTTTAAATTAAGTTTACTCCCAGACCAACATATCTAATTATAGCCATTGATCCAATTAACCAATTGACACTCACGCAGTCCTCACTCGACTATCTCTCTCCCCCTCTACCAGAATGATTTCACCTGATTGTCATTGTCCATTGACTTTATTTCTGTATCAATATCCCGTTCGTTTCAACTGGCCAGTTTTATTATTACAAGAACTAGGTGTGATCAGTAAAATGTATGAAACTCGATAAAGAGTTATTTTGATATTAATACCTAGAGGCCTCAATATATATATATATATATATATATATATATATATATATATATGTGTGTGTATGTGTGTGTGTGTGTCTGTGTCTGTGTGTGTGTCTGTGTGTTTTCGTGTGCATGTGCATGTATGTGTGTTAGTATAAATATATATATGTATATAATCGCCTAGGCTACAGATTCTTCTCTTTCTGCTCGTCTATGTTTGTTCGTGTGAGTGTTTGTGCTTGTCTGTCTTTCTGTCCGTCGATCTTTCTTTCTGTTTCTTTGTCTGTATTTCCCAGTAGTCCTGGTCACATTTTTAAGTTTATAACCTTGAAGATTTGCATGAGCACACCACTGGGCACCATCTACAAATACTTTTTTTTTTTTGAAGAAAAAAAATTTATCCTGATATTAATACCTAGAAACCTCAATATATATATATATATATATATATATATATATATATATATATATATATATATATATATATATATATATATGTGTGTGTGTGTGTGTGTGTATATATGTAATCAACTGGACTACAGATTTTTCTCACTCTACTCGTCTCTGTGTCCGTCTGTCTGTCTGTCTGTTTGTCTGTATCTCGCAGTGGTCTTAGTCACATTTTTTAGGTTTTAAATTCGAAAATTTGTATGAGCATACCACTGGGCACCAACTAAAAACACTTTTTTTTTCAAAAATAGCTTCCGGGGGTCTTTGTAGTCATTTTGGACAAACAATGCTCAAATAATTTTAGATAAAAGATCTTATTTCTTTTAGATAATTTCAATTATCATGTGTGGGCTTCGTTTATTCATTAATGCAAGGTACAGACACAAATAAATTAATTTCAAATTTCGTGCTAGTTTCAGGATACTATGATAAATGATATTTTCTTGTAAAACCATGAATTAAGGAGATAAGTACTTGAGGTTAATGATCCAATCTGGCACTAACCTTCGAAGGTGGTAGTAACTGATTGATACGAAATCTATCCATAAAGGTAAGTGGGCTTTTCAAGCATGTTAGCAGTCGGAGGAAGTCAGTAGACAATACACAGGACACTTTCAAGACGGACAGTGTGTGGGTGAAAAGCATCTACAAGGTAAACAGATTCTCGAAAATATAATTATTAACGTTTTCATGCCAGATTTAATTTTTTTTTTTCGCTGATGTGGCCTAGTACATGATATTTTTAGGGGCCTTTCTTTTTTGGTATTTAATTATTATTTTTAAACATCACAACGAAAATGACAGAAACGACAGTACAAAATTATATACAGACAGAAACTTACACTTATAGAGATTGAAATTCTTGAGGAAGCCGTTGAATGATTCCTTTTTTGTAATTAATCAAAAGGAAAGAGTTTTACAAATCTGATGAAAATATAAGGTTTTTTCTTCATTTTTTCTATTTCTAACCGCTTAAGGGGTTGATAAACTCTTCATTTATTTGGCCATCACCGAGGATGATTATTTGAAAAATGGAATTGTCAGGGTCGTAGCAGGGATTCGGGGGCTGGGGAGGGGTTGGCCCCTTGAGGTGCTCCATCCAACATTTAATGTAATCTAAACAATTACTCCTAATTTTTAGGAGGGAGAACATTTTTATTTTCACCCAACCCTCTTAAATAGCTTTTTAGTGGGGGTCAATTTGTAGAGAAAGATTATGTTAAATTAATCACTAATTAGCGTCCACAAGCATTTAGGCTTGTTTTCTGAAAAATTACTGCCTTTGCTAGTTAAATAAGTTCAGACGACAAAGAAGCTTACAACAACAAAAAAATCTAAAACTGAATATTATATCATAACATTGAAGTGGCTGATAAATTTCTAAGATATAATGACGCTTGATCTACACTAGTGGTCTTTTCCAGTATCAGGGAACCCTTCCGAAAATCAACTTTCTCTTATAAACACACACATAAATAAACACACACACACATGGAAAGTTTATTATATATATATATATATATATATATATATATATATATATATATATATATATATATATATATATATATATATATATATATATATATATATATATATATATATATATATAAACTTTCCATATTGTAATGTTGAAAAAGGACAACTTTTTGTCAATTGTTGTACATAGTCCTGAAGTACCCTCGAACGCATGTCACGCAAGCCTCTTTCAATCCTATTTGCGGCATTTCAACATGTTTTCTCACAACTGTTAATTATGTATTCCTACGATTTTGTTTCTTGCAATCTGGTTATTTTTATATTTGTATTAGTAATTTTATTCGTTATCATCGGCTATTTCAACACAAAGTATAATATTTACGATAGATAATATATATATATATATATATATATATATCTATATATATATATATATATATATATATATAAATGAGTGTGTGTGTGTGTGTGTGTGTGTGTGTGTGTGTGTGTGTGTGAGTGTGCATATGTTCGTACGAACTACTGCATTGTGGCCTTGTTCATGGAATTATTCGAATGTATGTCAACCTGAATAGGAAATAAATTCTGAGATGGGTGAAAGTAAAAAAGCAAAATGTTTTTTTCTTTTATCAAATTTACTGTTGGTGTTAAAGAAATACTAAAAGCATGTAAAAGTTCTCTTGGAATCGTTTTCCTGAATATGAAGAATAATTGAGAATATTGCAAAAATGTCACATTCAGTCGCAAAATCCCCGGAAAGGTTGCTTGGATCCCTAGGGATCACAGTTTGAATACAACTGATCAACACACACATGCATCCTTACTAACAGATACACATTCATTCATACAAAAATTCATACTCATATACACATGCTCCTACATAAACATACAAACACACATGAATGTACGTATAGATACAAATACACACGTGCATACACATATAAACAGGCATAATCAAAAAACACATACATACATACATACATACATACATACATACATACATACATCTGCATACATACATACATCTGCATACGTAATTTTAAAAACAAATATACATGCATACACACAAAAAGACATACACGCCTATATGTACATATCTAGGTGTCAATGGACAACAGTTTTCGGTTAATCACAATAACTGCGTGGAACTCATCATCATCATCATCATCATCATCATCATCATCATCATCATCATCATCATCAGTCTTTTAGCGTCCGTCGTTGGACATAGACCTTCCCTAGGATTTGCCACACTTACCTATTATGGGCGTCACAGAGCCAGTACTTCCTGAACTTGTTTAGCTCGTCTCTCCATCTAACATTTTGCCGGCCTCGGGGAATCCATGTTGTGAGTCGTGATGTCCATCGATTGTCTGCCATTCTTGCAACATGGCCAGCCCACCACCATTTGAGATTTTTTTATGGATTCTATGATGTCTCTAACTCTTGTCTTTTCTCGGATGTACTGTGCTATTTTATGGTCTCTCCATGTGAGGCCCAGCATTATTCTTTCATGTGTACGTTGCATGGTTCTCAATTTACAGGCCTGTCTCTTGGTTAAGTTCCATGTTTCAGCTCCCTAAGTGACTATTGGGAGGATGCATTGGTTGTACACCCTTCTCTTTAGGATTAATGGGATCTAATTATTTTTGAAGGTTGAGCTAGCTCTGCCAAAGGCTTGCAATCCTAATGTGATTCTTCGCTTGATTTCTTCTTCTTTTGAGGGTCTCATGGAGATTCGTTTTCCTAGGTAGATGTAGTGGTCTACTTTCTTGAGTTCTGTGTCCTCGATTTCGATCTTAGTGTTTTTATCTCCAATGTGGTTGTTGCACATGATCTTCGTCTTGCTAAAGTTCATGTGTAGGCCGACTTTTTTTGCTCTCTTCATTTAGTTCATCTATCATTACTTGGAGGTCGTGTAGGTTCTCTGCGAAAAGGGCTATGTCGTCTGCAAATCTGAGGTTGCTCAGATACTCACCGTCTATTTTAATTCCTTTACTCTCCCAGTCCAGATTTTTTGGAGATCATCTCAAGGCAGGCTGTGAATGGTTTATGTGAGCTGGTATAACCTTGTCTTACTCCTTTCTGGAGCTGGAAGGGGTCTGAGTCTTTATGTAGCCTGATAAATGAGCTGCCGTGATTGTATATATGTTTCAATACTTCAACATATACTGGATCTACACCTTGCCGACTGATGGCCTCCATGACCTTAGGGATTTCAAACGCCTTTTTGAAGTCGATAAATGCTACGGCAAGTGGTAGTTTATACTCAGCTGCTTTTTCTTTCAGCTAATTTATCGAGTGCAGGTGGTCCATGGTCGAGTAGCTTCTTCTAAAGCCAGCTTGTTCACGTGGCTGGTTTTCATCGAGTGTTTTTGTGATTCGCTCGGTGATGATCTTTGTGAAAAGTTTGTATACACAGTTGAGTAAGCTTATAGGCTTATAGTTGTTGAGGTCTTTCAGGTTTCCTTTTTTATATAAAAGCATTATGATAGCAGTGCTCCAATCGTCTGGGACTTTACTGAGTTTTAGACGCAAGTTGAAGAGGATGGCCAGTTTCCTAGTGATGATTTCACCCGCTTTTCAGAGTAGGTCGATGGTGATGTTGTCTGGTCCAGGGGCAGTTCCTTTCTTCGTCTGTTTAATGGCTTCTTTCACCTCCCACGGGGTTACTTTTGGGAAGTCCTCGAGTTGATTGCTCGTGTATTGCATATCTCGCTCATTGTTTTTGTTTTGTAGTCCTTGTTTGGACAAATAAAGTTTTTGGTAGAATTCTTTGGCACGTTCGACAATCCTGTCTCTGTCTGTTGTTAGGTTTCCTTTAGTCAGATACAAATACAAGATGGAATTTCAAAATGGAGGAAAAATTGAGGAATTTCAAAATGGAGGAAACATTGATCGTAAAATGGGATTTCGATAGTTTTTGATCTAGAAAAAAACATCTTGAGGGAAATTTCTGAAAGAGAAAGTGCGACTTACTCCTATTGACTTTTCAGCATTTCAAGTTATTTCAAAGGGCTTTTTTCCTTTGGAGCATGACCCTATAATATTTTGCCAGAGTTGTCCTACTAGATTGGTTACTTTCCCACGACTAAAGAGCCCAATCTGCCATAGCTGATGAATTCTTCACTAATGGTCCGAAGTGAACATGAATACATATTTGAAGCCGGGTCACTGATTCCATGGTCCAAAACATTACCGACTACGCAAATTGGACCGTCATTATTGCACGATGTATTATAACCAAATATTGTATTAATTTGTACATACTTTTCACCTAAATCTTATTTTCTAGGTTTTTTTCTTATATCTTAACTCGGACCGTCATTCAACCTCTCAGATGGGGAATAGAGAGTAAGCTTTAGATGAGATCTCCATGAAAGCTTGGTATACGCTAAGCTGCTTTAATCACTCTTGTGGACACTTTCTGACTGGAACAACTGAAAATTAAGATGAAGGTATAAAGTAGTCAAAAATTGAGTATTTTGATGTCCCGCAGTTGTCTGACATTCTCTCAATGTGGCCAGCCCATTGCCATTTGAGATTTATGATAGTTTCTATGATGTACATGGCTTCTGTTTGTTTTCGAATCTGTGCCGTGTTTTATGGAAAACCCATATGTATTCGCTAAAGTGTAAATTTCATCGTTTATTTTAGAGCAAAAGTGAATAAACAACCTCATGTAATATTCTTTGATTTCAATGTAGGACATATTTATTGTTCATAAGTAAATATTTAACTACTGTAAGTATTGACCAATCAGCTTGTAGAATGTTACTTGATCCATCAGAATGTGGGTGCATGATCGCGGTAAGAGGCGTTCACACAAGGATATGTTACAGGGATGGATAGTTTATGATTTATGAACAACGCCAACAGGTGCATCGCCTATTTTGCCAATGTTATATAAAAAGAATGACGATATCAAACAACATCATAAAAACAGGGTCTCTTCGAAATAGATCAATAGTAAATATTTGAAAATTGCACCGGATCAGGGATGCCAAATCAGCCATTTTTTTGTCAACATCTAACTGATTTCTTTCCTCATCTATCGAATAAAAATCAGCAATAATAGATTGCCGAAAATCTTGTATTCGAAAAAAAAATTTAGCTGATTTACTTTTATCCTATAGGTTCTCAATACATATATATTTGATGTTTTTAGTCATAAAGTTAGCGGAAAATGGGAAAAAGTTTGGCGGATTTTAGAAAGTTATGAAAGTCAGTGAAGGTAAATCAAATTACATGAAAAAAATATTTTTTCATTATTTTTTAAGGTCGGTAAACTGAATTTCAACCGAAACTTTTTGAAATATTTTTCAAGTCAGATACGATTTTTTAGCAAGTTCACTACAAATCTGATTAATTACACTTTTTTTTTTAAATTTTTGGTTTTAACCCATTATTGGTAGGTGAGGAAAATAAAGACAAAAATCAGAGGGAGTTTAGATATTTGATACAACAAGACACAAAAAGTTGAAACAACGATTCATCGTTTACTCTCACGGCTAATGAAACATACTTTCAGCCCTGGAGTAATGGTTTGAAATATAGTCTCAGTGATCATTATTATCTGTTCCTTATTGAGTGCCTCACACTTTTGAACTCGTGATAGTATGGGCTAAGCTGAGTACATATTAGTGTACTATTTGTATACAAGTAAAGAGAGGACTTCTTTTCCCAATTGTACCAAGTGACACTAACAATGAGTTCCAAACATATTCTAGAGGGGTAATGTCCATCAACATGTAGACAATTCAGAACATTTACATTTTACCAAAATAAGGGGGTATAGAGTTTACAGGGTTTTTCTTTATAAAAAAAACGCAACACTGAAGATAAGAGGGTAGAATTCATAAGGTGTTCCATACAGGAATCATCCATGAGGATCATAGGGTAGAATATAGACGATATTTCATCAAGGACACAGTCCTAAGATTAAGAGGGTAGAATTAACATTCATGTGAATGTAATGCTACAATATAAGTCATGCGGCATCACTGTACTCAGAGACAACATTATCCAGGAGTTAAAATTATTGCATCATACGCTAGCCTCATTCGATCATTCATTTCTTTGTGTTGTGTCAGCTATGTCGTTTTCTAATGTAACGATATTTAATGCAATAAAACAGTAACAAAGCGGCATCCAAATTATTGAAAATCACTTGCAAAATTTCTTGTAAAGTTAGAATGTTGTGTAATTACATTGTTGTAACCTTTTTGCAATTTATGTATTTAGAATAGTTTTTTGGTTCATTCATCATCAACAGCAGCAGCCTTTTTGCATCCGTCGTTGGACATTGACGTTCCCAAGATTCGTTAGACCATGATGGGTGTCGCAGAGCCAATACTTTCTTAACTTCTCTTGTGCAACACGACATCTTATTTTCTGCCGGTTTCAGTTTCGCATATGATCTGTGGGAATCCGAGTTGTGAGTTGTAAAGTCTTGGAGTCATCTGATATTCTTCCAACATAACCAGCCCATTGCCATTTCAGTTTTTAAAGGATTCTACGATATTTCTGACCGTTTTTCTCCAATTTACTTTCACATGATCTCTATGTGTGATTCTCTCTGGTGCACTATGTATAGTCCTTAATTTGTGGATCAATCTTCGGATTAGGATATCTGTTTTAGCTCCATAGGAGGATGCATTAGTTGCATACCCTTCTTTCTAAGGATAATGGGATTTTCTTATGCAAGAATGTTGAGATCTTTCTCCAAAAAGCTTACCAACCTAGGGTGATTCTTCGCTTGATTTCCTCATCCTTTTGAGGTTTTGAGAAAAATAATCTTCTGTGCACGTTCTATGATTCTCACTTTCAGGGTCAATCTTTTGGTTAGGTTGAAAACACTTTTGATAAAAAACTTTCCACATGATAACTCATCAATCTTTTGTTACCTATCGTAATCATACACAAGTTAAAGGGCTGGTTGCTTTTGTTATGAAATCGTGCTGATATGTTTTGACGTTCGAGCGCGAAGGGAAGCATGAAATTGTCGAAACATTCAAGTAACGAGTGTTTACAATATGTTCAGATTGTAACGGTCATTAAATAGACATCGATATACTTACTGCATTACTTTCGACGGATGCATTTGGAACCGGCAGGCATAACAACTACTACACCGTGAACTTCGCAATAATCACCTTGGAAGATTGGAAGTATTCAGTCCCTAGCATGTTATAATGGTTGATAGAAAAGTGTTAACCCCTCAACTGCTACCTTTTCATTCCTTCATTCTTTTTTTTTATTGCTGCTTGTACGTTGGCTGCGTGGGAAATTTTGTGATATTGTGCTTAATGTAGAGCTCGGTTTCCTACTTAGGAAGATTAATTAACCAACAAACTGCAGCCAGTTCATTCATTTATCCGTTTCTTGCTGTTTGCAGCCAGGCCAGTCAGGGAATTCAGGGAGAGGTAAGGCAGGGAGGAAGAAGCCTTTGACATAAATAGATTCCTCTTCAAAAGTTGCATATTTGCAAGGGCTGGACTTTATAGTGTGTGTATTCATATGGGTAGTTATATTATCCTGGCGGAGTTACAGGGAAAATAACTTGTCATTTATTCATATTATTAAATGAAGTATTGTAACTTACCATTTTATTAATTTTTACCACTTTTGTTTTTTAGTGTGTTTTCTGGCCTGAGTTCTGCAATAAGTTATTGTGTCGTTCTATATCGATATTGTTCGAACTTAAAGATAATTTGGATATCATTTCTTCTTTTCAGAAACATGCAAAAATTCGCCCTTCTCTTTGTCTTAATGACTGAACTGCAAATCATTCAGAGTGAGTATTTTTTCTTTAATATCTCCACAAGTCCGGGAAATTTAGCTATTATTATTATTATTATTATTATTATTATTATTATTATTATTATTATTATTATTGTTGCTGTTGTTGTTGTTGTTGTTATTATTATTATTATTTTTATATGAGGTGGTCAGTTTAGATGTCAAAGTCTCTTAACGTATGGTCTATCTGTATCATCTCTAGGGTGTAATGCTTTATGCATCGTCATAAGTTTCCTTGTTCGCCTATCCATTGATTGGAGCTCTTCCTTTGTCCATCCTAGGAATGGTCCTGTATACCCTTACTACCGACACAGCCCAGGTGTTCATTCCTTTTATTAGATTTCTGCTGTTTAATTTGGTTTCTAATATTTTCCTTATCCTTCTGAGGTATTCTCTCTTAATTTTCTCCTTCATCTCTTCCCGTTTTATCGTGTCACATTCAAGGACACCTAAGTACTTTTATCGGTCTTGTGCCGTCAATGCCCTAATCTTGCTGTTGTCCGGAAGTTCAATTCCCTCAGTCATTGAAAGCCTTCCTTTGTGCATCACCATGATTGCACATTTTTCTATTCCAAACTCCATTCCTATGTCCTCACTATATTCCCTTACTTCGTTGAACAGAGTCTCAAGCTCTCCCCTGTTTTTTGCGAACAATTTTATATCGTCCATGTACATTAGGTGGTTGACCTTTCCTTTTGTTTTAGAGAAGTGGTATCCTTTGCTGTTTTTCAGGATTCTGTTGAGCGGTATCATTGTTAGAACAAATAATAGTGGGGACAACGATTCTCCTTGGAAGATTCCCCTTTTTATCCCTACCTCGGCTAGTTTGTCCCCTGCGGCTGTCAAATCTACTCTCCAGTCTTCCATCGAATTACCAATGAATTCAACCACCGGTTCGCTAATTTTGAACATTCTAAGGCATTCGAGTATCCAGCTATGTGGTATCATATCGTATGCCTTTTTGTAATCTATCCATCCCATTGCGATATTCTTTCTCCTTTTCCTCACTTCTCTTAAGATCATCTGGTCTATGTAGAGTAAATCATTTGCCCCTTTGGTTCTTCTTCTTCTTCTTCTTCTTCATCTTATTATTATTATTATCATCATCATCATCATCATCATCATCATCATTATCATTATTATCATTATTATTATTATTATTATTATTATTATTATTATTATTATTATTATTTGGAATCTCACACCAGTTGCCTGGTGGCAACCGCTGGAGTTTGAGTGACAGCAAGTCTCCTCAAGTCTCCAGCCCTCCTCTCCTAGTACTCATAGGTCGCAGTAATTCTGCGATTTACAGTTTCACACCGGTTGCCCAGTGGTTATCGCTGAAGGCTGAGTGACAATAAGTCTCCTCAGGTCTTCAGCTAACGTCTCCTCTCTCTTTTGCATATCATGACAGAGCTACGATTCGTTGCAGTCCTTATATCTCTAGCACCTTCCTCAGAATCCGTGCAGTTCCCAGCAGTGCTGTGGTCTGTACGGTCTCTATCCTCCCCCTAATCCCGATCTCCTCCAGTCTCTCCCTCAGCGTTTTGGGGACAGTTCCTAGTGCTCCCACTATGACCGGTACTACCCTGGTTTTCATGTTCCACATTTTCTTTAACTCCCTTGCTAGGTCCTGGTATTTTTCCCTTTTTTCACCCTCCTTTTTTACTCTATGGTCTGCAGGTACAGCAACGTCTAGTATTTGGCAGGCCTTCCTTTTTTTGTCTACTATTACTAAGTCCGGCCTTCTTGCCTGGATGAGGTGGTCAGTTTGGATGTCAAAGTCCCAGAGTAGTTTGTGGTTGTCATTCTCCAAAACTGCCTCTGGCTTGTGCTGGTACCACTTTTCCCCATGGTTGAATCCCATTTGTTTACTTAGTTCCCAGTGTATCATCGTTGCTACTCTATCGTGTCTATGCTTATACTCCTTCTGGGCGAGTTGGCTACATTCACTAGTTATGTGGTTTACTGTCTCATCTCTTTCACCGCACATGCGGCATTTGCTGTTCGTCTGTGTTCTGTCGATTTTTGCTTTTATGTAGTTTGTCCTTATGCTTTTGTTTTGGGCTGCCATGATGAGCGATTCTGTTTCTCTCTTAAGGTTTCCCTTTCTTAACCACGTCCATGATTTCTCGTCTGCTATATCTTTTATCTGTCTTTTAAACTCGCCGTACAATTTTTCCCCTTCCCACTTTTCTTTTCTAGTTTGCTGTACTGTTCCATTGTTTTCTACTTTATTGTTTGTTGCACTATCCCTCGCGCTCTTTATGATTTCTTCACTATTTGTTTGCACATATCTATCTAGGACTACTTTAGCTCCCTGGAGACAATCTTCTATGCTGATGAGCCCCCTACCACCTTCTTTTCTCTTAACGTATAGCCTATCTGTATCATCCCTAGGGTGTAATGCTTTATGCATCGTCATAAGTTTCCTTGTTCGCCTATCCATTGATTGGAGCTCTTCCTTTGTCCATCCTAGGAATGGTCCTGTATACCCTAACTACCGACACAGCCCAGGTGTTCATTCCTTTTATTAGATTTCTGCTATTTAATTTGGTTTCTAATATTTTCCTTATCCTTCTGAGGTATTCTCTCTTAATTTTCTCCTTCATCTCTTCCCGTTTTATCGTGTCACATTCAAGGACACCTAGGTACTTGTATCGGTCTTGTGCAGTCAATGCCCTAATCTTGTTGTTGTCCGGAAGTTCAATTCCCTCAGTCATTGAAAGCCTTCCTTTATGCATCACCATGATTGCACATTTTTCTATCCCAAACTCCATTCCTATGTCCTCACTATATTCCCTTACTCCGTTGAACAGAGTCTCAAGCTCTCCCCTGTTTTTTGCAAACAATTTAATATCGTCCATGTACATTAAGTGGTTGACCTTTCCTTTTGTTTTAGAGAAGTGGTATCCTTTGCTGTTTTTCAGGATTCTGTTGAGCGGTATCATTGTTAGAACAAATAATAGTGGGGACAACGATTCTCCTTGGAAGATTCCCCTTTTTATCCCTACCTCGGCTAGTTTGTCCCCTGCGGCTGTCAAATCAACTTTCTAGTCTTCCATTGAATTACCAATGAATTTAACCACCGGTTCGCTAATTTTGAACATTCTAAGGCATTCGAGTATCCAGCTATGTGGAATCATATCGTATGCCTTTTTGTAATCTATCCATCCCATTGCGATATTCTTCCTCCTTTTCCTTACTTCTTTTAAGATCATCTGGTCTATGTAGAGTAAATCGTTTGCCCCTTTGGTTCCTATCCTACACCCTTTCTGTTCTTCTGGTAGTAGCCCCCTTCTATCCATCGACATGTATATTCTCTCTGCTATTTGCCCGGTCAGGATTTTCCACATAAGTGGTAGGCAAGTGATTGGTCTATAGTTGCTTGCTATGTTCCCCTTTCCCGGGTCTTTTTGGATGAGGGTAGTTCTGCCTTTAGTCATCCATTCTGGTGCTTTGCCTTCATTTAGACAATTTTGGAGTAGGTGAGTGAGTCTGCCGTGTAACGTGGTGAACTTTTTGAACCAATACCCATGGATCCCGTCAGGACCCGGTGCTTTCCAGTTGGCTACTTTCGTAAGAGTATGTTTCAATGTGGTTTCATTCAGTACTATTGGTTCTCCCTTGTCTATATCTTCTAGTTCTTTTCTCATGTTTCCTAACCATTGCGGTGTTACATTGTGTCTTTTTGGGTGCCCCCATATGCTATTCCATTAGTTCTTGGCCTCTGTGGCATCTGGTTTTATGTCCTGCCTTCTTTCCCCATTTAAATCTTGGTAAAACTTCTTCTCATTGTTTTGGAATGTGCGGTTTTGTGTGTATTGGGCCGTTCTTAGTCTGTATCTTTTCAGTCTTGCCTCTTTGGCTAATCTCTTCTGGTGTAACTCTTCGACTACAGTTGTGATGCCTTTTTGCGCTACCTTGTATTTGTTAGAAAGTCTTACTCGTGGTCTGTCTGTGTGTGGTGTATTTCTAAGCAGTACTTCGTCTCTCTGTAGTTGGGAGATCTGCCTTTGTAACCTTCTCTCCCAGTTGGGTTTCCCTTCCCTATTATTGCTCAGGTTCCTATCTTGTGTTGTGAAGCTTTGTGCTACCATTTTCGCCCCTGCGTAAATTAGGTTGTTGAGTTCTAGGAGGGTGTCTGTTTCTATGTGCTGTAAGAGGCAGTTGACCTGTTCGGTCACTTCTCCGACTTTCTTTCTGTCTTTGTCTCTTAGGGAGGGGAGTGTTGTTTTCTCTCCTCGCATGATCTCTTTCAAAGCTTGTATTTTGGTTTTCTCTTCTTCCATTGGTGCCTCGTCATCACCCT
The DNA here is from genome assembly GCA_963457665.1 of Thysanoteuthis rhombus. Classification (NCBI taxonomy): domain Eukaryota; kingdom Metazoa; phylum Mollusca; class Cephalopoda; order Oegopsida; family Thysanoteuthidae; genus Thysanoteuthis; species Thysanoteuthis major. The sequence continues at coordinate 850,651 of OY735200.1, read as the reverse complement.
CTGGTGCGTAGCTTACTGTGGGGGTCTCATGGGGGATTATTCTAGTTTTGTTATTGGTACTAGTTGTGCTGGGGAGGCATTCATCAGATGTGTCACCTGAACCTCTCTCTACATTAATGCGAATCTCTAGTAGTTCAGTCTCAGACAGCCATTTCTTCTTTTGAATTTTCTTTACTTGGTCAGCAAGGCGTTGGTTCGATACTTCCACAGCAGATTTTTCCCTCCATATTTGGAGCATACGCTCTCTATAAGATCGCACTGAAGGCTTGCTTTTATAGTAACAGTACATAACTAGTCTATTCTCTTCCCTTGTCCATTTCTTTCTCTTGTTCTTTATAGCAGTCACCCCGTGAGGACTGCGCTTTCCCTGGGTGTCATTAGTGGTATACGAGTTTTGGCCAACAGTAGCTGTGTGACGACTGTGTCCCTCCTGAAGGCCATTAAGGGTACACGAGCCGAGATTTTGGCTAGCAGTCACAGGATGACGACCGGGTCCCTCCTGGTGGCTAACAAGGGAACACCTGTCGGTTACGATACACAGGTCTTGGATCTGTGCCCCGTTTTTTGAAATCATGCATGTAGGAAAAAACTCCAAAGCACTGGTATGTCTTTATGAACAAATGCTTAATGATGTCGCTAGAGACGTTTATGCTTGAAATGATCAATCAAAATTGTAACGAAAACTGTCAACAAAGATTTCATCAGTTTTCGGTTCGGTCCTGATGACTGGCTCACTAACTATGTATGTATTACACGTACAGGTTGCAATAACAGTTAGGGGGCCGAAGCTTTCAGTATACACTCCTTATGATGTGTATGGAAAACAGTTTTTCTTTTATTCTTGAAAATCCCCCCAAATAAGTTTTTAAGGGGAGGGGGGTCAATTTACAATGTAAGTTTATTCCAAATTTGTCCCATACTTTATATCGATGCTTCTTTTTGAAAACGAGGACTTTTTTTTTACTAATCATGGCTTATTTATTGATTACACCTTTTCCTAATTATTTCAGTTGATAACACCTAACACAGTCTGTTGCCAAAAGAAGTTGGACATGTAACAGTTTCTATTGAGAGACTATTTGTTGAAATACTTTTGGAAATTCGAGAATCTTCTCAATTATAGAGATGTATAATATTTTTTTTGGACAATATTAGAGTGAAATGACTCTTCAGAACAGGTCAAGAGTATGTGGAATTTAAGATAAAATCCATAACTTTTCCCAAGATTAAGCAAAAAAGTTAAAAAAATGTAACAATCAAATTTGACGATAAAACAAGGAAATTCGGAACAAATCAGAAAATAAAATACCGCAATTTAATTAAGAAATGCGGCGATTAAATTAAAATCTACAATAACCAATTTCAAAATACCCCAAGTGAATTAAAAACTACGGTTATTAATTTGAAAAGTAAAACAATTTAATCATGAATTATTCTATGAAATTAAAAAAAAACAAACTACGGTAATTGAATAATAAATAAGATGAACAAATTAGAATTTTCGACAAGTAGATTGAGAACTATCGAAATCAATTTAAGAAATAAGACAAAAGAATTTCAAATTACGCCATTGGAATAGAAAAATGTGATCAAATTGAAAAAATCTTCGACGCCATTAAGTTTGCTTGTGCTTTTTTAATTTGAGTTACATTACAACAGGTAAAATCTAGAAATAAATCCAAGGAGGAAAGTTCGAGAGAATGAATAAATAAGCACATATCTATCAACATTACAGTATGACTGGATCTGTGGAGAGTATTCATTCAATGAAGGCATGGTTCAGTATAGTTCGGACGCTTGAATTGATCTTGATTTGCTATACCGTAACAAAAGCAACAAGAACAATCCTCACCAAGTTTAATTGAGTGAGAATTAAGATTCCATAGACATTATAACCAAATGGTTGGTAATCGTGTGTCTCACCGACTGAGGTCAATGTCTCACATATTTACAGAATATTTGTTAAAATATGCAAGGGCCCATTTCATTCTAATGAATAAATACATCTATGAATCAACATTTATTTATAGTAATTTGGAATAACGACTGAGTGAATGGTTGATACATTTGTACTAAAAAAATATTTTAGAGGCGTCCTTGCCCTTCTATAAGAGACCCAGTCCCTCCATCGATCAGTAGGTCTCTCCCCATATACCCAACAGTTGTTTTAATTACCAAACTTACTAGAATGTTCTGTACTTGAAAAAAGAAGAAAAAAATCCCACTCAGGGCAACGTGATCAGTCAAAAATGGAGTTTAAGCTTTATAATTGTAAATCGATTTTCTCAGCTTTTTCGAGTGAGATTCACTTGAAACTAGATAGAAATGTATTCCTTGATTTTATGCTTCTTACTAAAAATTATTTTCTACCGAGGATCACGTGATCTGGCAATAACAGCGTTTAAATTTCATCGTGGACTCCTCACTGAACTTTTTTCTTTTTCTTTTTTTTGTTGTTGATATTTTGCTCATTGTATATACAACTCAAAAGTTGCAGAAATCGCCTTCAGTCGGAGTAGAAATTTAGCATGAATGTACATTAGAAAAGTTATTGGGGTTCAAAAAGCAACAAAAAGCGATTTTTCTTGACATAATAAGAAGTAAATAAATGCTCAAATTTTCAGCCTTTACCAGCGGCACAACAATCAAAATCGAAAACAAAAATCCGGACAAAGTATATCACTACATTTACCTAAGACTAGGAATTTCCATGAAATCTTTGAAAGGAGAAGAAATTTATCGATAAATCAATCTAAGTTGACGAGCTTTCTGTAGAGTCAGATCAAACTAAAAAAACAGAATCTTATGAAAAGTAGGGTATACAAGCAATGCATCCACCAGATAGTTACCTATAGATCTAAAAAATGGAATCTAGCCAAAAGATTGACCCTCAAACTGAAAACCATGGCAGAATCACGCTCAACAGTACACCCTGAGATCATTGGCAGCACAGTACGTTGTAGGAAAAACAAGAGTCATAGAATCTGTTATAAAACTCAAATGGCGAAGGGCTGGTCATGCTGAGATGATGTCAGATAACTGCATATGGTCTCTTGGGATCCATGTTTCAGATATTATATGCGAAACGCTGACCTGGAAAATATACGTGACCAAAAATTCAGAAAATACTGGCTCCGTGACACCTATGATAGAAATCTGGTCGATCATGGAGACGGTCTATGTCCAACAGCAGACGCTATGAGAACGATGATAATGATATTTATGCGGCACCAGCTAGCCAGCCATACCCATATTAAACTGAAAAAAACTTTGATGAAAATTTTGGTTGAATGTCTCTAATTTATATCAGGCCTCCTCTAGCAAAAGGTCTCCCTTCACTGGTGCCTTACACAAACCATTAGACATAGTGAAATAGCCATAACATAGGCGTGCCTCGAATTTTGAGCAAGGAAGGAAGTTCAAGTGAAAAAAAAACAACATTTTTACAAACAAATTTCAAACGTAAAAAAGACGGAAGTATGTGATTTACATTTGAGTCCTAGTATTGTAGCACCAGCACTGATAACAAGGCTATATGTTTCAGGGTCAAACTCCACTCTTGAGTTAACTATCTCTGCAATTGGGAAAAATTTACGATGATTATTTAGGTTTAAGAAGAGCATACGAGAAAGAGGAAGAAAAAGAATTATAGTGCAGATACAAATAAGAAAGAAAAAGTGATAAATTCTGCTTTAAAGAATCGGTTTAGTGACACCAGATATCTCAATCTGGTGTACATTGCTTTCCATTTTCTCCATCTATCCCCATTTCCCTCTCTCTCTCTCTCTCACTCTCTCTCTCTCTTTCTTTTTATTTACTTTTTTTTCTTTTTTCTGACAATTTCTTTCCCTCATTTATTGATGACGTAGGAATAGAATCTCTCTTTCTCCCTTTTCTCTAAATCATGTTAAACATTTCACTTTTTATTCTTGATCAGGAGTCTGAAATTGTCATTGTTATTAGTTTAGGATAATAAAATTAAAATCAACTCAGCAGGAAATTGAGAAAAAATAAAGTAAAAAAAAATCAATGAAAGAAATCTCCCAAAGAATCAAAGAGCAAACACATCATAACGAATAAAACTGGGGACATCTGTTTGATTAGATGAAAATGAAATAACATTGTTTATATGTAATGTTGCTTCATGATCAATTAAGATTATTTCTCATTTTTTTATTTATAAAATTCCTCTGTCAAGTTATTTTTTGGAACAAATTCAATGTATTTTGGTTAAGTAGGTGTGTTCTCCGGACTCCCTTGAACCTATGTCTGCATAATCAGATTCCAGCAACGTTTTGTCTCCAGTATCCAGAATCATCAACCAAAACTGACAACATAGACCCCAGCTTTTTAGTCGGCCTCCCTGGCTGGCTGACTGGCTGGCTGACTGGCTGTCTGTCAATATATGTATCCTGCATACAGACCATACGAAACTTTTATGCAAATATCTTGAAAATAGTGCCAACCCAAAATGCCACTTCTGCGACCTCCAACGGTAGATCACCTTGTGTCTAACAGCACGGTTTGAAAACCTGCAAAATACAAGTCCACACATGACGATGAAGGTCAATTTTGACACCAAAGAGTCCGCAAACATTACGAAATACCAATGGGAAATAACTGGTATGAACACCAACCAAACCCAGTAACAAAAAGACTGGACACAAATACTGGGAAATTCTGCTATAATACTGACAGGGACATCACAGCAACAGACCCAGAATAGTGTGAAAGGACAACCAGAAAAGAATTTGCTTGTTAATTGACATGAATGTGCTTTCTGAGAGTAGTTTAGTGAAATAAAGGGACTTGAGGGACAACGCAACTACAAGGACTTTGAAATAGAGATATAGAAAATTTGGCACTTGAAAACACAAACTCTCTCCGTTATTTTCAGAGCCCTCAGGCTGATCAAGAGAGGCACTAAGAAACATCTCGCCAGAATCCCTGGGGACCCTTCTCTCTCTGAAATCCAGAAGATTGTGCTTTAATAATAATAATAATAATAATAATAATAATAATAATAATAATAATAATAATAATAATAATAATAATAATAATAATAATGATAATAATAATAATAATAATAGTAGTAGTAGTAGTAGTAGTAGTAGTAGTTCTTGTGAGTCACCCAATAGAAACACCTACGTGGACAACGTCTTTTGGCAGCATGCTGTGTTGGGAGTGATCAGTTAAAAATTGGAAAAAGGAGTAATCAATAAGTTACTTCTCTCATCTTTTTTGTGTAATGGTTACAAAAAAGTCTAAAGTTTCAAAAAGCAAGTAGATGGAAACTTGGGCACAACTTGACGTAAAATTGCATTGCAATTCAAGCCACTAAAAGCCATTTTTACTTCACTTGACAAGTAGTGAATACTTGAATTCCAACTCTCTAGCCGTATTACTTCAGTTCATACGCGTGATACTTACATCCATATATAAATACATACATAGTCAGCCAGCTAATCTGCCAGACCAATTTAAAAACTAAAGAAAACTATGTTGTCCACCCGCCGCAAAACCCCAGGCAAAACAGCATTGAGTTTCTTGCAAATTAAGTGTAAATCAGGCAAAATTTTGAATTTCGAGCAAATCAACCCCTCTGTCTCCATCAATTGAAGACATCCCACACGTCTATGGTCGATGAGTACGTTTTTCTTTTTTGATTATTCTGCATACAATATCAGTTCTGTCCGTCAATAAATTTTCAACTGAATAGATTTTTTTTATGTTCTGTTTTATTGCGTACTGGAGATCCCAAAGCAGTAAAGCAAAATGTTCCTACCTTAAACAGTAAGTTAAATCTCCTCGTTTGACGCGTTTTTTTATTGGCATTCTCACCACCCAGGATGGTATATTTAATTCTAAATACAGCCAAGCATATCACTTCGATAAGAATGATTGATTGAAAAACCTTCTGAATGCTTCAGTTTTTATTTCTTTAGGAAAATCATATATTTGCAAATTCAGTGAGCGAAAATCTAACCTAACAAAATTTATCAATAGACAGAGAGGGAAACATTAATATATTTTTCGAATAAGTTGCTTAATCATGATAAAAATTGCAATAATGTACAACATTAAGTTTTCAGTAATAATCTAGATGCGTTTAGAAATTACGGAAAGAGCATAAGCTTATAAGGATGTTTTTTTTAATATGTCAGATGAGATTTTAAAGAGAATCTCATCTATGAATTGAGTTAAATTATAGATTTTGTTTGTATTTACGTACATTGAATGTGTTTGATGAGTGTATATTGTGTATACTTGGATATCTCCAAAGAGGAATAATGAATAAATGGTAAAGGGAACTAGTTAGTCACTCAATAGAAACTGACATGCGATCAATGATTTTTGACAATATGTCATGTTGGGGGCAATCAATCAAAAAAATCTGAAAAATTGATCAATGAATAAGTTGCTTCTTTCGATATCTTTGGTAAGTGAACACACATAAAACAGACAGACGCAATCTGAAAGATTAATTTAGCACACATCTACATTGGAGACTGAATCCTCCACTGAAAACCTACTGCATGGAGGTGTAGGAATTGAGAAAAAAAACACAAAAAAATGTTTTTTCTGAACATTTTCTAGCCAGATCAACTTAAAAACAGTGAGAAACTGACATTGACAATTTGGTTGACATTTTCTTATATTTCCAGGCCAGTCCCAGGGTATTCAATGCCCTTAGCCACCAGAGTATTCACTGAATATCCTGATGGCTTAGGGTGCTGAATGTTATTCACTTCCATACAGCCACAGGGTATTATTTGCTGTAGACTAGCGCTACCATGCTCGCCTCGTTCTCCCTGACGATCAAGACATTTCCTCCAAGATACCTAACTTTTAGAATTGAACCTCTTAGTCAATCGCTTAGTTTGTTTAGTGTATATTGTCATATCTAACCCTGTCATCGTATTGTCTTCTCCGTCTTATCCTGGCAACACTGTCTCTTCAAATAGCCACGGGGTTCGTCAAAGTCCATGACTTGAATTTTCGGACAACGGATCTCCTTGTTTTTTGTAATTCTAAGAACGCCCGGCCACTTCACTGCACAGCCTTCCAAGGGTGCAATATGTTATATCCGTAAGGGAAGAAAACTCTCTCTTTTCTGGTCTCTTTCTCAGGCGGGGTGAAGTAACCGTGGAGAGGATCGACCAGGACAAACATATACGATGAGAAAGAATTCACTTGTTCGAAAAACTCTTTTCGATGTCAACGACCTTTATAAATACTAGTCTGGTTAGTCACTCATTAGAAACAGTCACGTGACCAATACCCTTTGGCAACTCTGGGGTGATCGATTGAAATCCTTTGCGGAAAAGGGCAGATCAATATATAAGTTTATCCCCTCGACTTTTGTGGGATCAGTACGAAGTCAAAACTTTCTAAAAAAAACAGCTGGGCACAAATTTGGGGCCAATCTAGCATAAAAGTTCACTTCAAAGTGAACCCCCACTAAAAATCTATTTCTGGTAGGCATTAAAAGGTGTTGTTTTTTTATCTAAATGTTCAGCCCTTTAGATCTATTGATGCCGCTTGTCCGTGTTATACGTGCATGGCCAGCCAGCCAGACCAAGTTGAAAACTAAGGAAACCTGTGTTGAGAGTTCTGTTGACAAATTTAAATGACAGTTTCTAATTATTCACGGAGAGAAACCTTTGAAAGTATATTTTGAAAATGGACTGTTAACATTCATATCTATTTTTCAGGCTCAACGATGGATTCGTATTTCAACAGACGCAAGAAGGCCCTGGAAAATGTCAGAATAACACTGCATGCCCAGCCCAAAGAATCGAAAGTGGATCCAAGGTATTATACCACTTCCGAAAGAAGCGAGCATAATTATAACCGCCTTATCAACGAACGAGAACTGTGCTCCCAACACGAAAAGGTCTTCCTTTTATTCTGCATAAGGACAATCTATGCACATTACGGACGGAGACAAGTTCTTAGAGAACAGTTTGATCATCGACATTCAATCAATTACGGAAGAAACATCATCGTTAAACACGTCTTCTTGTTTGCAAAGACAAATGATGCGATCACGGAAGTACTTATTAAAAACGAAAGTGAGCTGTACCATGATATTATCCAAGAGGACTTTGTCGAATCTTACATAAACGTGAGCTTAAAAGCAATCATGGCATGGAAATGGTCTCTTGAGTTTTGCCCCAATACTGAGTACGTAATGGTGGAAAATGATGAGCTGTACGTGGATATTGATAAAATGCTCCCATTTCTTCTGAAAGATTTATCTATGGGCCGTCTTGATGATCATTTTGCTGTTTGTGACGCTGTGGGCAATTCTCCAGCTTTACATCGTAGAATGAAACAATTTACGGACTTGCCGGCCAAATATTTATATAAAGGAGATTTTTATCCGCCATATTGTAATGGTTACGGCTATGTGGCTCACATTGGCGTAATTGCTCAATTATACCAAGCCTCGTTTTCAAATCCAACATTCATGCCTACCGATGTCTGGATCGGTGTCATGGCCGAAAAGCTGAGACTCAAGATACCACAATTAGACTTCTTGTACATACTCAGAAATATAGAAACTTATTTTGCCAATCCTTACTATCCAGTGAATGACGGTATGATTGCAGTTACGGATTTTCTTAAAAATAAGGGTAATGAAGTCCAAATTATGCAAAATGTGCTCTCTAGCATGAGGCGGCACTGGGCAAAGGCTGACCATATCCCAAACCGATGGACTTCACCAATAAAATTTCCCGATACTCAAAGACTACACAACATGTACTGTGTCCTTCTGATTATACCCTCTATCATTGTAACAATTGTCATATGCAGAAAATATGGTAGAAAATGTTCCTACAGAAAATTATAAATTGAATTTCCGTGTCTTCTCTACTCTTTACATCATTTTGTCTTTGGAATTGTTTACAATAAGTTCACATATACATTAATTTTTCAATATTTTGAAAAAGATATAACTTCTCATCAGACACGATTAGCTTTTGCTGCTGGTAAGCTATGATAAAGGGAAGCAAATCTGAACATTTCAAATTATTTTATTAAATGTAACTACAAAGGGTTAGTGTTGGAGTTAGTATTCAGGCTCCGGATTACGGTTGATTTTTCTTGATAAATTGAAAGATGAAGCAACGTTGTAAAAAAAAAAGGTTTGAACCTAATCACAGATTGATAACGTTTATCTCCATTTTATCATATGTAGTGTCCAGTCGTGTTATCTCTTCTGCAAGATATTCATATGATGTTTTGATGATCCTATTCCGATCAATTACCTGCTTTTTCTCATGTTGATGTTTTTCGCTATAAAAAGATTAAGCTTTATCTTTTAAAATATATTATATGAATGATGTTCACACTTTTTTCTTGGTTTGTTGTTTTCTGCCATGCTAAAGCAACGGGTTCGAACCCTGGTAAAGGTTGTTTATGCTCCCTTGCACTGGGAAAAAAGCATGAACGCCTATTCTCCACCGCCAGCTATGGGTATCGTAGAAGGACAAGTTGGGCTCTCTGGCCATGAGATAGGAATCAGTCTAGGAGGACAATTTTTATTCCAAAACCAAAGAGTGGAGGCCCCCTCGAGGTAGTTTGACGTCCTTTCGAAATCTCCAACAACCAAGCTGATGCTAGATGCATTGCTTCCCTCGGGAGTACATCTGCAAGGCCAAGAGGGTAGTCCAGACGACTGGGCATCTTCGGCTCTCTATACGCTGTAGAGACAGAGCAGAGTGGTTTATAAAATTAACAGCTTCGTTAAATACTTTAACAATGTCCTGATTCGAATATTAGCGTATCTATTAGGCTAACCATACGCATTAACAATATTGAATGAAATAAAGCTGCACAGTAACAATCGACCAAGTGAGGAGCAGGCACACGTCAGACTGCTACCACTGATTTCGTTTACACCCGGTATATAGTACTTGGCAAAGCCTAATGAAGGGAAATCGGGACCAGAAGAATGTGTAGCTTATTCTATGATTTATCTCTGCATAGCATAAATGACCCCATCATTTTCGACTGGTACTATTATAGTTTGTAATTGACATAATGATATATTAATCTCTCAATAAAAACTGAGACATATCTAATGACCTTTGACAACATGCTATATTGGGGGCGATCAATTGAAACATTGGCAAAAGAGATTATCAACAAATAAATTACGTCTTTTGCTTTTCATTTGGGAGTGATCACTGGAAAGGTCTGAATTTTCTTCAGCCATGCGTGAATGCAAACCAAGAGTCCAACTAGGCATGAGCTTACATCACAAATTGAAGTTCACGCTAAAAACCTATTCAGGAAGGGAATCGTTTTTTTTTTTTTTTTCTGAGCATGATATGGATTGAATGTCGAAGTTTACAACTACCTAGGTTCATTGGTGCTACGTGGACATACATACATAGCCAGACATATTTACTAAAAAACCGAAGAAACATATGTTGACAGTTTTTGTGACAACTTTGTTTCACTGTTTCGAATTTTTTGGAAAATTCATTATTCATTATAAGATTGAAATTATTCGATTTTCTGAAATCTCTGAATGTTCAAGAAATTTCATAAAATCCCTAGTTTCAAAATCGATGTAGTAATGGTTAACAAGCTTCATTAGGAGCTCCACTGCAGTGGACTTCTGCCAAACTAAACTAAACTATGTAAATACCAAATATATTCTGGAGTGTATGTACAGCCCAGTTTGTGACAAGGCTTTTCAAGCCGAGCACCTAGTGAGGATTGAACTCATAACAGTAGCAATGATCAGTATCAAAACCATGTTAAACATTACTACATTTTTTCTGACTTAAATTTTTTAGATGAGATTTATCATTACTGTCGTCCTCATCTTGGTTCATCTCTGCTTACAACGTTTCAGCTGTTGTATCCTCCGACCTACTTCTGGTGGATGTCGTGGTTGGTGAGGTTCCGGGAAGCTAAGACGGGGTTTGTCGCCGAAAAACCTGAAAAACAACAAAAAAAAATTTCACAAATGATTATAAGTCCTCATCTGAAAAATTCAGACTAAAAAAAAAGAGTTCAGGAAGTGTCCCAAAATGCTGATACACAATTATTACACTGATTAAAACTAAGGACTTCTTACCAATTCTTTTCAGGCTAAAGGCCTATCACCTAATACAAAACACTGAGTAGCATAACATGCAATGATTATTGTTGCGATTTTTTCAAGATCTACAATATATGAAGGGCTAACAAAATGAAAACAGACGAACAACGGAATTTGAATTTGGCAAGCGAATTGGGCATAGTTGTGCATAGCTCCGGAAAGTGTCACGAGTCGACATGGTAATGAGCATTGTTGGAGGTGGAGACGACAACTGACACTTTTGTGATGCTTTGAGAAGCTTTTCAGTAGGAGCTTTTGGTGAAACAAATGTATGATTGGTATTCGCTTTCAAAACATTGCTAAATCTTATTTGAAGGCCAGCCATGATCTGGCCGACCTTAGTATTTGCTTTCCAAACATATTTCAATATTATTTGAAGGCCAACCACGATCTGGTCGACCATAAACAAACCGAATGAAACAATTTTTTTATAATCGCATTGCCATCAATAAAGATCGTTGTTGGATCATCGGTGAGGCGACTGGTTCATCTTGGAGTTCGAACAATGTCTTTGACAGCATGCCATGTTGGATGTGATCAATCAAAAATTGGAAAATTATCGGTAAAAAGTCTTAATAAAACAAAAACATGCGTGAATGCTGCTGGACTAAAAATAAGGGATCAATTTGGCATAAACATACATGGCTAATCCCCCCACACACACACAAAATGGGTGAATTAAAAAAAAACTAACAAAAAAAAGTTTTTTTTTATAGTTACAATGAAGGGTAAATGTTGAAAGCTGTTACCTTCTTTGATTTGGTGTATACGCGTGGCACATACATAACCAGCCTGCCAGCCTGACAGTCAGCCGGACCATCTTAAGGAGAGACCTGTTGGTAGTATTGGAGATTGTTTTGGTTGATGGTTTCTAACATACAAGTGCCAAGCTAGAAATAAATGCAAAATTTATATTCTTTGCAGCTTCGGATTTATTATGGACTCGCTTAGAATTATCCAGCAAGCCCACTTAAAAACTGAAGAAACCTATATTGATAATTTTGGTTAGAGTTTTGGTTGACAGTTCATAATAATCGTTTGCCAAGATTGGAGGGAGCATGTTTGAAATGAATCATAGATTATATCTGAAGTTGAAACCGAGAATTATTTTTGGCTACCTCCTCACGTATGTTCAAATTGGGTTCGTTGAATTCAATCTCCATAAGACTGAGCTGAAATAAGTAGATTATCAGAGTGTGATTGTCAAGTTGGATTGTTGCTTATTTCAAAGACTATATTTAAGATGCTAATTTTCAATATAGGTAGGCTTTCTCCATTTTGAATACTCTTGTAACAATCTCCTCAAACTATCAATAACCTCACAGTTACATTAGTAAATCTCAATAATAATAACCAATTTATTTGTGTTTTTTGTACACAAGTCTGAACTAAAATGGGAGCCGTCGTGGTATACTACCATACATGTAGAAAAATATTATTCATTTATAAAATCAAGCCCATTGGATGAAAAAAGTTATGAACCCCTCTTTTGCCCGAGAAATATATTGAGTAACTCGGCAAATCAACGGTAAAAATTAAATGAATCAGAGAAAAATATTTCAGTAATCAACGACCAAATTTTTAAAAAATCATTTCGTGCTTTTCCCATCATCTCTATCAGGTACAGGGTATTTGAAAATGGAGGTGTTCCGGTTTGAAATATTCATGTCTATGACTTTTGTTTATTTTTACCACTTTCAAATATATTTTGCAGAGTAGTTTTAGTTACAAAAAAAGGTCTGCTGATGAAAAGAAATGTTCATGCTGAGTAGACAATGAGCACATAAAGTGTTTAAAGTTTGGGATCCTTCATTTTATCCCTTTCCTATTTATTTTATTTGATAACATTATAATGATTACCATTTCAACAGTAAAAACCATAAAAAGTGGGTACTTATCATATAAATTCCATATTGCTGTAGAGAAATGTAGAGTATGGAAGCAGGAAAACACGTGAGTGATGATCTGCAGTGCCAATCACGTACTGCTGTTATCAATAGAATCAGTAGCAGCAGCAACAACAGTAGCCTTTTGGCATCCGTTGTTAGACAAAGACCTTTCCAAGAATTCGTTATTCCACCTCCCTATCATGGGCATCGCGGAGCCAATACTTTCTGAAACTGTCTAATCGGGATCCATGTCGCGAGTTATGATGTCCAGTAGTTGTCTAACATTCTTGAAACATGACACGCCCATTTACGCTTGAGTTCTCTGATAGATTCTAATACATCTCTGACTGCTTTTCTATTGAATACTTTGTTGGCCTGTGATTTCACCACGTGGTGTTTAGCATGATTCTATCTTGTGTGCGTCGAAAGTTTCTCAGTTTCAGATCATCCGGGTTATGAAAGAGGCTAAAGTTTTATACCTATTTTCACCTCATAATCTAGTGCTGGCATTGTATAAGAATCGCGTTATATACGCTATCTACTGGACAAAATAGTTTTTCTTTGGGTTTGATTGAATTCAAAGGGAATTCTTTATTATTGATTTGTGGAACCTGGACAAACTGGGCACTTTTACACAATTACGGATGGGAGTACGGCTTTTCAGGTTAAAAATAGCAACAGCTGCCAGATGATTAAAAATAGAAATAAATAAGTGAATTCATAATGGAATCGAACGGAAGATAATTCATATACTTCCGCCTCTACTCCTATAAATATGGTGGAAAATAAGTACACAAATTGATATTATACTTAAATTGTAAATGGAACCCCTTTCCTAGAACCTTAAGAAATAATTTGAACAAAAAAAAAATGGGATGTTTCGAAGATCTAATCAATTGAAAACACCATCTTTTCTTTCTAGAAGAAGTATTTCATGAACCAGAAGTGACTGAATGGCCCCCCATCTCGTCTTTACAGACGATGGAACGTCCACAAAGCGTATGGAGATCCAGAGGGGCACAGTCGTCAGAAAGTCCCTCTTAGCCTTACTGATGTAATCTGGTGGAATGCCGAGAGAGATTCGTATGGATCAGCTTGGCTGCTGGAAAGACGTCAAACCATCCCCTGGTTCTGAATCAGAGTTGTCATTCTCCAAGACTGATTGCCTTCAGGTGGCTTGTCAGAAGTGAACACGGACAGTACCGACTGGAATTTGAACTCGAGTCGCCGGTTTTATTGCTTTAGCCGTTACCGACTACACCGAGAATAGATTCTTACAGTACCTGGTATTCCCTAGCGGCCAATAATAAGTCTAAATATTGAGCAAGTTCGTCGTCGCTTAACTTCAGTGATTGGATGAGAACTGATGTATTCAGTGTGAAAAGGCCTTAAGCTGAACATGCAATAGAACATTTTTTATACAGATTTGAAATAACAGGAGCAAAACGATTAAAAGTTAGATCTTTTCATATCTAATAGAATAATGTATACCTAATTATTTGACTCATAATGTTATCCTCCAAGATAATAAGCTGGATGTCAAAATAGTCAATCATACCACTTTGACACGAATGACTGGTTAAGATAATCTCGAACCTTTCCGTTTTATTTCTTTTGGGAAAGCACATATTGGGGAAAGCAGTGGCCGAAAATCATACTGTACAGAAGTTTTCAACTGGTTTAAAGGGAAACATGACCGCTACGCTTTCTTTTATTAGCTCTGCTTACGAAGTTTGACAGAGATTATGTATAGAGCTATAATTGTTGGGGGTCTATTGTCAATATCAAACCGGCGTGCAGTATAAAAAGAAGGCTGGAACTCCCGCTCAACATTGCTGATTGATGATAAGATACGATGACAAATTTCCCATCCTACCTGTTTGTAGTTGTTACGCATGACATTTTCTCTTTATAAATTCGAAATATGCAATTAAAGATATAAATAACTTTGCATTGTAATCGAAGGTGAATTCATGTGGTAGAATGAAGGAAAAACAAATCAATGTTTCATGCAGGGAAACACGTAAATGTCTTTTTATTTTGAACGTTGGTTATCAACATCAATAATCGTATGACGACACGAAAGTAAATTCAACTCATCCGGTACACCAATACTCCACTCTATAATAATATGAACACTTTATCACAGTGAATAATTGAGCAACCGTAGAATCAGAATTTGAGGTCTCGTGGAAAAAAATTCCATCAAAGAATAAATATGGTCAGAAAAAATTCTATTTATGACATCACTGGCGTTTTCGATTGAATATGTTAAGAATACCTACCTGTCTTTCTTTGGAGTTTAAGCAGTTTTTTCATTTCAAGACTCCATAGACCACAACTTTGAAGCCATTGAAAGTGTAAATAGATGGATAAATTTTATCAGGGGTACAATTAAAAAGTGACTGAACTCGTTCAACTGGAAGGTTTCATTGTTACAAATGGTGGATAGGAAATATCTAAATATATTGTTAACTTTAGGTACAAGAGCAAAGAGTTATGGAGAGAGAATCAAACAGTAAACTCAATGTTCATTATACAGACATATTTTTACATCTTTTTCTTTCTTCTTGTTACATGAAAGCTATAATTAATTGAATAAAGGAGGGAAAAATAACTGGAAATAAATGGACAGCTTGTGTGCAGAGGAGAGAGAACTATTTTAAAACGCTCCCAGGTCCCACGTGGAGGGGTCAAGAAGCTCACCTACTACCTAATAGCTGTGTCTGCTTTCTTTCTTTTCTATTTCGTGAGTATTGTAGGATATGATGAGGGAGGTAGAGACAGCAATCGGTGGCTTAGTGGGTGACCTCAGAAACAGACAAACAGGCTGGAGTATTTATATATATATATATATATATATATATATATATATATATATATATATAAACACTCAAATGATTAGTAGCAATAATATCGTTAACAATAAAGTCGTACACAAAATACACCTAGAACAATTAAATTCTGCATACCTTGCAACATAAGAAACAGTCTATGTTGCAACCACCTCAAGTACACCAACACATTCACAAGCACTACTACAAAAGAGAGTTACCACATATATCACAATAGCAACTGCCGTAGTAAGAACATTATATACCTTCTAGAGTGCAATAGATGTAAGTTACAGTACATAGGCAAGTCCGGGTGGCAATTTAATATTAGACTCAACAATTATAAATATAGGATCAAGTCAAAAAATAACCGTAGCCCACTTCCCGTAGAACTACACTTTCGCACACCTGACCACAATTTTGCCACTGACGCTAGTTTTACCATCATAGAAAAAATAGAAAAAACTACTCCAATTGACATAACTAAAGTTTTAGAGAAACACGAAGACATGTGGATCAACAAACTTAAAACCCTATATCCTAATGGATTAAACACTAAACTGAACAACCCTCACCACACAGAACCCTAATACACAAAACTCCTACCATTAATATCCTCACACCCACATCTAAGACACATTCAATAATGGAAGCTTCAAAGTCACCCAGACCCATAGGAAAAACTTCACCCTAGCCAGTTATAACCCCTGTCCAAATCATAGCCTAAACATTTTCAATAACTTTTAAGGTTGATACCTATGTAATTCCTTGACCTCATAACCCCTCCATTTACACTACCCCAAACATACCAAAAAATCTAACTCCACATCATTCCCCCCCTACCTTGACACACTCTGCCCTCCCCAAGACCAACTGCTGCTGCTTTACCAAAGACCTGATACCTACTGGACTTCCACTCAGCAGGAGGCCTCCAGCTGCCCTGACCACACAACTTACCCACAATGCATAGCTCCTGGCAGTGGACTCTGGTTCCACATGGTACATTTTAATACACACTCACAGAGCACACACCACTGATGATGGGAAGAAACCCGAAACGTGTATGGACAATTTACTTATAAGGATTAATAAACCTTACTTCCAAACACCTCACTCCCGAGTCTATCTCACTCTCTGCAGTACACATTATATATATATATACATATATACATACACACACACACACACATATATATATATATATATATAAACACACACACAACGGATGCTAAAAGGATGATGATGATGATGATGGTGGTGATGATGATGATGATGATGATGATCACTGTATTACTATAATGACTTTGATTCTCACTAGGTGTCCTACAGTCGTGCCCTTGTGTCATATTAAGCTGTACATCATCATCATTAGCTGCAGTAATTGCAGCAGCTTCTTAGCGTCCATCGTTTGGTATAAAACTTCCCCCAAATTTGCCCGACCTCTATATTACGGGTGCTACAGGGCCAATATTTTTGGAACTTATACACTGAAGGAGCGATCGATCTTTAAATTGTTGAAAAATTTTTTGAAAGTATGCGTAGATTATAAAACACTCAGAGTGTGAATATCTCAGCTAACTGCGTCGTCTTGAAAAACTGAATGGAAATGAAAGTCTATGTATTTCTACAATTATATTGGAAAGATGACCAGCCAAGAAAGTTGCTCGATCCTCCCAGCATTTCCCACGAACAGAAACGTTCATTTATTCTAATGGTGCCATTCTTTCTTTCTTGTAATTTCAATGAACTTATGGCAAGTAAATAATTGAGGATTTCATCGAACTTGCTACGATGCAGAAGGGATAAGTCGGAAAAAATACTGAATCCGACCAAGTGGCCCGGCACCCACACGACACCAAAATGTCATTGAAAGTAATCGAGAATTTATAGAGATGTTCTGTGGACAAATATAAGAGAATACATCCATGTGTAGGAAGAAAAGAATGAAAAATAATCTCTCAATCGAAAAAAAAAAATCGAACGCTTTCTGGAAAATCTCATAGAAATTCATAGGAAACTCTTGGAAATTTTGGGCAGGAGTATAACTATGATGCAAGGGACATGATTGGAAAAGTTCCTTTATCCGTCCCGAATTTGAATCAATCTTTTCGTAGCCTATTGTCCATCTTTCCAGAAATTGGGATTGAAATTTATTGAGAACATTTGGAGATATCGTGTGGACAGACGGATGAACAAACTGACTGTGTGAATAGTTCTATGGGACGCCTGTGACATGCCTGAGAATGTACGAATTTTCATATACAATTGGACCACCTTGAAAACTGAGGAAACCTTTCTAGGTAGTTTTGGTGACGGATTGGGTTGACGGTTTCTAATAGTCAAAATCCTTGATGTGAAGTAAAACTTTTCAGGAATATATGATGGAAAAATTTGTAGATAAGTATTGATTAACGAGCGCCTACAACACTGACTTGAAAATCGTTCATGCTTTAAATAGTAATCAAGATACCAGTTAATTTCGATGGTTCAAAAAGTCTTGCGTGAGACGTAATAATGTTTTAGTTAAGTGGCCTGTGAAGGAGTTATTTCTGTTAAAATTTTCTAGCAAACCTCTTCCTACCCAAACATATGTATCTATATGCGTCTCATACACGTTAGTCACATTCTGTTTTCGTGTGAAGACGTATAAACACTACGCCGAACTCACTGATCCATCTAACTCACAACATTCATGATACCGACATTAGCATAACATCAACGCACAGGTAAGATATAAATACTCCAACGAAAATAAATAATACCTAGTTTATTATTTTTTCTTCCTTAACAGATGTATCGAATCATATAATAACCTTTGTAAAATTGATTTTATGCATGCAGTTCACAGCGGTAGATACACCCTGGCCAATTTTTTCATAGTAAATACATGTTTATAGGCAATTGCAAGCTACATTCTCTTACGTGTTCGTCTGACTAGCGCCCTACAAATGGCAGAGCAAACTGTGCTGCTGTACTGGGCCCCTATATTTAAGACCCCCACCCACCGAAAAAAAAGATGTCCAGGAAAATTTATTAATTGTCACTGGGGGAAAAAAAGCCGTCATGGTTGTCGTCTTCTTTCCTGTAGATTGATAACTACATCATGGCATTGATCTATTTCAATGAGATTTTATATGCAGCCTTGTTGAGAGATTCTATGGTGGGATGGTGAGTAGTGACCATTCCGATTGTTTGTCTATTTTTTATAAGTCAGGACAGGGTATCCCAGACTTATTTTTTTAATTCATAAGTAAAACTGGGATGGCTCAGAGTTGATGGTCCCAAAAAGCAAGTACTTGCCCTCAACTCTGTCTCTCTAAAAAATAGACTTTTATTTTTTTCTAGCTCTTCCTGTTGAGCATTTTCAGTTTTTACCATTCTTCAAATTCAACTTCTTTATAACGTCATTAGAACATGAATGAACTCCTATTTCGCTACATCAGTTGCGTTCCTCAGTGTGACAAAAGACATCTGCACATTGCAAATAATCATAAGTGTGTATTCCGAGAAATGTTCTAAAGCAATTTTCTTGTTTTGACTTATTAATCGGTTAAATCTATTCATTTCCCAATTTTCCTGTAGTATTTGAAAAGTCCAATTGTCTCGGATACACAACAAGAGTCCCTTAAATAGATACTGTACATGATAAAAACGTAAAGCGTAAATTACGCAGACAATTTGGAACAAATAGACTATGAAATACTGTTAGAAATTACAAAAAAATCCAATTATTCTATGATACTAATTTTAACTATATATTCCTTTTATTGTTGCAAATATGAGAATATTATCCAATCTTTTAAAGTTAACTGCAAAACCCATCTCGAATCGTAATCCTAAATACTAAACGTAAACCAAAACATTAACCCTATTAACTTATATCCTTTGTCGCTAAATTCAATAAAATTCAGTTTTAAATGGTTAAGTTTCTACTTTCGTTCATTCCATATTTTTTTTGGATATAGAATACGCATTTCTAACACTGAACAGCTACATTCACGGAGAGAGTGACTTCACAAGGAGGCACGAACTGCACCAGGCGATGACATCAGAAGGAGTGAAACCATAATTTAGAAATCGCTGTAAACAATTTTTTGTGCGGGTCTTACAACTGCGGTTATTTTGTTGCCGTGCTTTTTTTTTTACAGTCGTTGATTTATCAAATTTTCTGGTACTAGCTCACAATACTGTAGTAATTTGTATTCGTGAACCCATGTCTACAACCTTTTTAGGTGTGTCTAACACATCTCTATAAGACTCTTTTCGGTCAGAGGGTTAGTCGGATCCGTTTATGTAAACAACGTGAAGAAAAAAAAGTGTGGCGTCATTGTATGAAAATCTGTTCCGATCAATAGATGACGTTTCAAGCGTTTTTGTTGTTGTTGTTGTTGTTGTTTTTACATTATTACCAATTAACATTTGTTATTATTGGCTAAAACTGTTTTCAAGAATGGTTGTAATCGGCTAAATTTTTCAATCTCCAACAGCTTTATATCAAGATTCCAGTACAAATTATTGATAAAAACTACACACTGACTTTAATTTAAACTTACTGATTGTTATTTAAATAGCCAGATTCTCAGGAGGACCATCCTCTCCTTCCTCTCCTGCTACCACTACTACCACGATTAGCAATGCTACTACTACTTCGTTAAGGATCTCTTCGAAATCAATAACACAGACATGAACGTGGGAATGAGTATAAACTTCTGGATATCTGTCACAATCATAGATGATTATTGAGAGGGTTATTGCAAGTATAAAAGTATCTGACTTTAATTTTGATTAATTCAATGTAGTGTATTTATATAACAATCCACAACAAATAAGCAAATCTGTGTTTAGTGGATGGGCATAATACTGATCCCTCAGGCATGAAGGTTGAATCACCTTTAGTTCTGGCACGTAAGCAGCAATTAAGAATCTAGATAGAAGAGGAAAGGGACAATTGTATCAGTAATAACAATAGGTTGTGTGTGCGTATGAATGAAAGAAAAGCGAACAGGGGAGCGTAGACGAGTAGATTCGACGATGGTGAAAGAGAGAAATTGACAAAAAAGCATGAATGGAATGAAAAAAAATCTTGCGTAACGTAAACAACATGTACACTCGTTCACAAAGATAATTGAAGGAGTTTATTGAAATACACTTGAAAGTCGCTTCATGGAATAGGTTTGATTTGTAAAAGTTATTGGGAAGTTCTATATGTCTCTATTTTTAGTATACAGATTAATCATCATCATCATCATCATCATCATCATCATCATCATCATCATCATCATCATCAGTCTTTTAAGGTCTGTCGTTGGACATAGACCTTCCCCAAGATTCGCCACACTTCTCAATCGTGGGCGTCGTGGGTGTGTGTCCAAAGTCATATTAAATGGTACTGATTGGTTACATTGAGTGGCACTGATCTTTACTGATTGGTTATATTGATTGGTACTGATTTCCACCACTGATCTTTATACATGGATCTTAGTGTAACTGATCGTTATTAATGTACCTTAGTTTTACTGATCTTTATATATGGATCAGTGTTATTGATCTTAACTAATGGACCTTAGTGCTGCTGATCTTCACCAATGGATTTTAGTGTTACTGAACTTTAGATAAGGATCTTAGTGTTACTGTTCTTTATGTAGGATCTTAGTATCATTGATTTCTATTTATGGATCTTAGAGTTCCTGATCTTTACTTCATTCCAATCTTCTTACAATTTCATAGATCACATTTTCCAGGAAACTAGTTGTTCTCACGAACACCAACTGATTTTCATGACGGGCTATCCGCTTCGTTCCCATGTAAATCACTGAATTGAAAGACCATAATCACATAGGAAAGTTCCATCGAAAAAAAGAATAGGTAAGTAGAAAACATTTCTGTGCGAATTTATTCCTGAGCTCCAGCAAAAAACTGGAACAATAGAAACGATGAACCAAAAGTGTAAACATAAATATAGTTGACAAAGTTTTCCCCGGTTTTCAAGTAGATATGGCTGATTGGCTGGCTATCAATCACTGAATATGATAGCAAAAACGTTACAGTAAATCAAAATCTTTTGGATGAGGTCATGTTGGGAAAACGGTTGATAGAAAAATAGCAGATGTGACTAAAAAATGTTTTAAAGTATCTGATACGTCATTTTTTTTCTTTTCAGAAAATGCAAAAATTCATCCTACTTGTCTTGATGTTTGAACAATTAATCACTCTGGGTAAGTGTTCATTGAAATACTAGCATAAGCTGCAGACGATGATTGATTGTATTTTGTTTCTGTAGAATTGAAATCATACAGTAGCATTCACTTCCTTCATTTGAGGAAATTGTGTCTTTTCCCTGTCTCTAGCTCCCTTTGTTTCTTGCCAAATTTCAAAGTTTTCAGTCATGTATCTTTGACGTCTTCTACCAAAAGCTACAGTTGAGCAATGAAGTTTTTGCAGTGAGGGCCTTTTCTAGTTTCATAGATGTTGGACACTATTACAATGAATTCTAAGGATTTTTTCGCAAGAGTTTCTTCTGACATACTGCATGACAAAACATAGACCACCGTAGTTGAGCCACTTTTGTTGAGGGGGGAATAACGTTACACATCTTGTACAGAACCTTGTTAGAGATTAAGCTGTTTTACCATTGCATTCGTGAGTCCCATTTAGATGTTTGCAGTAGCGGGCATCAAGCTCATTTGAAGCTGCCTTTAAATCCACCCAGCTGCAGTAAGTAACTACCATCGAAGACATGGAGTAACATATAGGTGTATTATTTAGGTATAGATCGACACGGAGGAGCCTAGAGCTATTTTATCAGGTCATCACCATGTCTCTTAACGACTGTCGTTGGAAATAGACCCTCTCCAGGATTCACCACACTTCTCTACAGTTGGCGTCGCGGAGCCATTACTTCCTAGTATTCTGCCAGCCTCGGTTGCGTATGTGATCTCTGCTGATTCATATCGTGAGTGGTGATGTCCATCGGTTGTCTGCCATTCTTGCACATCGGCCAACCCATTGACATTTAAATTTTTCAAATAGATTTTATGATGTCTCGTACTCCTATTTTCTCCCGTATATATTGTGCTGTCTTGTGGTCTCTCCATGTGAGGTTGACCATAATTCTTTCAAGTGCAAGTTGCATGCTTTTCAGTCTTTAAGTCAGTCTCTTGATTAGGTTGTATGTTTCAGCTCCTTGGGTGACTATCAGGAGGATGCATTGGTTGCAGACCTCTCTTTTTAGGTTCAATTGGATTGTCTTATTTCCTCCCTCCAGCTTGGGGTAGATCAGCCAAAGAACTTATATCAAAAGACAGGACATTTTCAACCATCTTATTGATAGATTATTGCTGCTTGTAGTTAGGTTGAGCGATGAATTCTTTAACTCTGTAAGGTGAAAAATGAAAAACTCTTTTCGACTGTTATAAGAACCCCCCCATGCAAGCTGATGCAAAATGAAATTGAACCAGATAAGTAGACCTAAAGTTGCCACATTTTTCTCTCTGTTTTTCTCTCTATTTCACTCATTTTTCATTCATTAATTATTTCCCCCAAATCCACTATCTGTGGACTTAAAGTAAGTAAAAAAAAACTTAATAATTAAAGGAGAGGCATGCCCGAGCGCGTATTACTCTTTT
Organism: Thysanoteuthis rhombus; assembly: GCA_963457665.1. Classification (NCBI taxonomy): domain Eukaryota; kingdom Metazoa; phylum Mollusca; class Cephalopoda; order Oegopsida; family Thysanoteuthidae; genus Thysanoteuthis; species Thysanoteuthis major. Next base: position 827,181 of record OY735200.1, on the reverse strand, counting down.
GGCCGGACAAAAACTTATATAATACCATTAGACATGTTAGTATTCCACAGCACAGAGATTCACCCCATTATAGATGCACATAGTTTAAAATTGGGTGTCAGCTCAGTTGATTCACCCTGGTAGACTGCATGAATAACAAATAGCAGAAGGAAAAAAATAATGATAATTCTATATACCTCAATTCATACATTTCAGATTTTTCACTCCAAATCTTTTTCCTCTAACGTTCATCCTGTACAGTGCTACGTACACCACGACCCATCTGCTTACCCACTAGAAGCAGATAGTGGGTGTTAAGAACCGGTGGAGCTCGAAGGCTACTCCACACGACACCAGCAGTGACCAATCAACCAGACCCCCCCCCACACACACACGTCGTGGACCAGCGTGGCAAGGCATGGCCAAACACTCCCAATGGTTCATACAATGAAAATTATACCGGCTGTTCCTGCTCGGTCCTCGGTCCCAAAAGGTTCAACCACATCACTTGCTTTAGGTGGGGGTGATGTTCTCCAAATGCGACTACCCAAACACTACACCAGGAAAACACCCGTTCCTACTGGGCCAACGGTCTCAAAAGGCCCAGCCGCATCTCTTGCCTTGGGTGGAAATGATGTGTCTCAACAGCGACCACCCCAAAAAATCCAAAACAGAATCCTTAAACCCAAACAAAACCCTAAAACCCTCAACAAAAAAACAATGTCAGCACCTACAACGTCGGGACACTCTCAACAGACTCTCACCTAATTCATCCATACAATGAAATCAAAAACATCAAATGGGACATCATAGGTATCAGCAAAATGAGAAGACCAGGAAAAGAACTGATAGAATTGAAAAGCAAAGATCTTCTCTAAAATTACGGAAGAGAGAAGGTGAAACAAAGTGGAGTAGGCTTTCTCATCAATAAAGACCTCAAAGACAACGTGGTAAGCTTTAAAGCTATCTCAAACCGCATAGCCAGCGTTATCATACAACTCTCAAAGAGGTACAAGCTAAATGTCATCCAAATCTATGCTCCCACTTCGTAATCAACCAGAGAAGAAATAAACAACTTCTATGATGACCTGAACTCCCGATTACAATATACCAAAATATACTTCAATGCCGTCATGGGAGATTTCAACGCACAAGTAGAACAAGGAAACGATCGCTGCGTCAGAAAATTTCGATACAAAAGACGGAACGAGAGAGGTGAAGATCTGATAAATTTTGCAACAGCAAACAACTTCAAAACAATGAATACATACTTTTAAAAAACCCAATAGTAAACGAACTTGGAAGAGCCCCAACCATGAAACCAAAAACGAAATAGACTATATTTTAACAGACAAAAACCACACCATCTAAGACATACAAATCCTAAACCAAGTATATGCAGGGAGTGACCATAGAATGGTAAGATGTAAGATGCAAATAAACACAAATAAAGAACGCAGGAAAATGTTCCACACTGGACTGCAGCCACTTAACGTACCATATGAACTCGCCCCAGCCCTCCAGCTAAACTTGAAAAACAGATTTGATATCGTTACCGACGAGAACAACACCAACATCAACCGACTACACAGCAAAATAACAACCTCTCTATTAGAAGCTGCCAATATGTTTAAACCAACAAATACAGGGACCATTGGCAAAAGCTCGGATGAAACCAGGGAACTAATTGAAAAGCGCAGAAACTTCAAACCACCAACGACCACAAAGGTTAAAATAGAAGAAATCGAACTGAACAAAACAATAGAGAAGAAATGAAGAGAAGACAAAAGAAGGTATATGGTAGCCATCATCTAGACCAATCTTGAAAAACGTCGAGGATTTAAAGCAATAAACAAAGCTTTCGGTACAGGAAAGAAACAGACAACTAGCATTCTCGAAGTAAACGGAGACATAACAACAGATAGAGTCAGAATAGGTGAACGCGCCCAAGAATTTCACCAGGAACTCTACTCTTCAAAACACAGACAGTACAACAACAACGAGCAGAATACACAAGATGCCGACAATCAGTTCGAGGGCTTCCCCTAAGTTACACCATGGGAAGTAAAGCAAGCCATCAAACAAACAAACAGAATGAAAGCCCCTGGACCAGATAACGTCACTATCGATCTACTCAAAAAAGCTGGTAAGAGCGTCAACAGAAAGCTAGCTATTCTATTCAACTTGTGTCTAAAACAGAGTAAAGTCCTGAACGACTGGCACACTGTTCTCTTAATGCTTTTACATAAAAAAAGGTAACCCCAAAGACTTCAACAACTACAGACCTATAAGCTTTCTCAACTGCATATACAAACCTTTCACAAAAATCATCACAAACCGGATTACTGAAACACTGGACGAAAATCAACCCCGAGAACAAGCTAGATTTAGAAGTAGTTACTCGACCATTGATCATCTTCATTCAATAAATCAGCTAAACGACAAGGCAACACAATACAAAATGCCTCTCGCTGTTGAATTTATAGACTTCAAGAAGTCATTCGACTCTGTAGAAATTCCCATAGTCATGAAGCCATCACCCTTCAAGGTGTAGACCCTGTATACATTAAAGTACTGCAACACATATGCAATCACAACAACTCCTTCATTAGGCTACATAAAGACTCTGAACCGTTTCAGCTCCACAAAGGAGTAAGACAAGGTGATACAAGCTCTCCCAAACTCTTTGCAGCCTGCCTTGAGATGATCTTCCGAAACATGGACTGGGAAAATAGAGGAATCAAAATAGACAGCGGATATCTGTGCAACCATAGATTTGCAGACGACTTCGTTCTTTTCGCAGAGAATCTACACGACCTACAACTAATGATAGATGATCTAAACAAAGAAAGCAAAAAAGTCAGCCTACACATAAACTTCAGTAAAACAAAAATCATGTGCTATAATCATGTTGAGAATCAAGATAGAAGATGCAAAACTCTACCTAGAACAACGAATCTCCATGAGATCCTCGAAAGAGGAGGAAATCAAGCGAAGAATCACTTTAGGATTGTAAGCCGTCGGCAGAGCTATCTCAACTTTCAAAAACCAGGTGATCCCAAAAATCCTAAAAAGAAGAGTATACAACCAATGCATTCTCCCGATAGTCACATGGATCTGAAACATAGAACCTAACCATGAGACAGACCTACAGACTGAGGAGTATGCAACGTGCGTATGAGAGAATCATGCTTAACCTTACATAGTGAGATCACAAGACACCACAGTATATAAGAAAGAAAACGGGAGTTCGAGACATCATAGAAACTATCAAAAAACTCAAATGGCAATGGGCGGGCCTTGTTGCAAGAATGAAAGACAACTGATTGACATCACGACTCACAACATTGACCCCCAGAGATCACATGAGAAACTTAGACCGAGAGAACACAAGATGGAGATATGAACTAGACGAATTCAGGAAATACTGGCTCCTTGACGCCCACGATAGAGAAGTGTGGCGAATCGTAGGGAAGGTCTATGTCCAACGACGGACATTAAAAGACTGATGATGATGATGATGATGATGATGATGATGATTATTTTTGAAAGTTGAGCTTGTTCCACCAAAGGCTTTCCATCCTGGCGTAATCTTTTTGATTTTTTTCTTCTTTTGAGGGTTTCATGGAGATTTGTGGTCCTGTTATCAATAAATTAGGTATTCTAATTTTAAGTGTCTTTTACGTCTTAACCTAGCTGAAGCTATTAATATATGAATACACATAGCAACTTCAAAGTTTCTAGAACGTAATCTCCATTTTTAAGTCACAAGAGACACTCTCATATTTATACAATCCTCTGATTATTTTATTAGCTATGTTATTCGGTTTCATATGGACCAATCCATTATGAGTTTATGATAATCCGATAATAACAATGGGCAGGGCAGCTATATATCGAATTATACAATGAAACATTCTTATTTGCTTACCTGGCTTTTATATGAATAGATATTTACTAATCTCATAAACCTAGGAATATTTAGAGTGTATTGTATTGTTCGAGCGCATTTAATGTTTTTCTCCAAATTTCTACTCATGTTTATGGGGAAAATCTCCAGAGTTCATGCATGTTTTCCTAAACTTACCGAACCCTAAGTGACGTAAAGATGTGGATGGCTTGGTTCCTTGTGTTGGGACACCAACATTTAGTGATAAATTAGAGTTAAATCCCAATCGAAATGACTGTCTTCATTTTATTTCAATGTTCCACCAGTGCATTCCGTTTTTTTTTCCAAGAAAGTATAATGACAATACAAGGTATTGTGTGATAAGCGAGGTCAATGTCATGTAGTGTACGTTTCAATTCTACAAACAGGGCTTTATCTGATACTTCCCTGCTGATCACTGACACAAGCTAGACCTTTCCAGATTTCTTTATAAACCTGGAATCCACTTAGCTGAATTATTAAAACTGTTCACCACACAGCACTGACCCTCAGACAGCAAGCAACAATCTGAGGGTCTATTTAGCTATTTAGCTTAATTATCAAACTCACCATCACCCGACACAGACCCTATATAACACGCAATGTTTTGCATCTCTATTATACTTTTCTTGAAAGAGCCAGAATGCATTGGCAAAACGTCGAAATGAATCAGAAAATCTCATTTGTACAAAACAAGGCTTTCTGAGATAATATTGTGGGATAAATCATAATCAACATCGATACACTGGTTATACACACACACACACACATATATATATATATATATATATATATATATATATATATATATATATATATGGGTGAGGTATCCATTTGTCTGTCACGCTGTAAAATGTACCTAAATGTGGGTGTAGCTCAACCAAATTTGTTGTGCTTGCTCAATGGACCTGGGGGATGTTTTAAACGTAGATGTTTTGAGAGGAACAAAATTTTTCGAGTGGTTATTTTTCACAATATTTTTATAATATCAAAGTGGGAACCTAAATCCTGCCCGTATACTTATTTCCTCATTTTATATATTTGTTTATTGATTCTTTAATGGGTCTGGGATAAAAAAAAAACTACCCCCCCACCTTAATGCATCAGAAGTAAAGGTATACTCTTTCCTGTCTGCAAAGGTCAAAAGTGAAATGCTTTGCAATACACCCACTGAATAAAGTGAAAAAAATTGAGATGTAAAAGCTATCTCGTAAGTTTTTCTTTTCACATTGAAACTGTCATTTTCATCCAAATATATATGAATATGTGTATGCGTGTGTGTGCGTGTACGTGGCGTGCATGCGTGTGTAAAATGTCTAATGTATTCATTGAGAATTGGAAATATCCCACTCTTTACATTCTTATGTATATTGCAGGCTCCATGTGGAATTCATACTTCGAAATCCGAAAAAAAGAACTGGAGAATTTCCAAATAAGATTCTATCCTCAGCCTAAAGGATCAAAAACTGACAAACGGTATTATGTCAATTATGGATCGAACAATCATAATTTCTCTCGACTCATCAATGAGCCTGAACTTTGCTCCCAACACGAGAAGGTCTTCCTCTTATTTGCCATAAGAACCGTGTACAAAAACTTTGGGCGTAGACAGATTCTAAGAGAACAGTTTAATCACCAACGCGCACTCAATTACGGGAGACCCATGATCGTGAAGAACATTTTCATGTTTGCAAAAACAAAGGATCCCATCACAGAGCAACTGATCAGGAAAGAAAGTAACCAGTACCATGACATCATCCAGGAAGATTTTCACGATGCTTATTTAAACGTTAGTCTGAAAGCGATCATGGGATGGAAATGGGCTCTAGAGTTCTGTCCCAATACTGAGTACGTGATGATAGAAAATGATGAGCTATATGTAGATGTAGATAAGATTATATCATTTCTTTTGAAAGATTTGTCGATGGGCCGTAACGATGATCATTTTGCAGTGTGTTGGGCCAATGGTAACCATCCAGCTGTACATAAAACGATGAAACAATTCATGGCGATGCCTCCAGAGAGTTTATACAAAGGAAATTTCTATCCCCCTTACTGCCATGGTTACGGTTATGCAGCCCACATAAACGTTATCAATCAATTGTACAAAGCTAGTTTCACTAATCCACCGTTCATGCCTACTGATGTTTGGATTGGGGTCTTGGCCGAAAAGATGAGAATTCAGATCCCGATGCTCAACTATCTTTATGTACTACTCAATTTAGAGGCCTATTTTGCGAACCCTTATTATCCAGTTTTGGAATCTTTTATCGCTGTTACCGATATTTTGACAAATAAGGGGTACGAAGTTAAAGTTATGCAACATATCCATTCTAGCATGAAGCGGCATTGGACGAAAAGTGAAATATTTCGAAAACAGTGGAATTTAATAGAGGACAATACGCACGAAACAATAAATCTAAATTATTCTCTTCTTTTAATTCCTACACTTATCATCGTGGCTCTTTTATGTAGGAGATTTACTAAAATATATTTCCACAGAAGATAATCAGACAAATTCATGTCCTGACTATTTTCTCGTTCAAAGTTTTCTCAAATTAGGGGCCAGGAACCCTCCTCTAAAAGAGGATTATCGGCCATCGCAGATATATTTGGAATCATTTTCTAAAGAATAATTAGGTAAATTGAGATATTTCTATTTAAAAAAGAATCTCTGTGTAAAAATGCAACCTTTACTGTAGAATAGTTGATTTCACTGATTTGGATAGAAAAATTTTTCTTCATTAGTTTTATTTATCCTTTTTTTTTCAATCTCTTTTTCATAATAAACACCAAAAAAGTTGTCAGATATTATACACAATGCAATTTTTAACACTTTTTTCGTCTTTATTTGTTGTCAAAATACAAAACTGGACTTTACTTCATCTGTATAACGCAAGAAGAAATAGATCAAGGAAAACAACGAAAACAATCCTTACCAAAATTAGGGATGCTAATCAATATGAAAAATTCACATTCCCTGAGCAGGATTTGAACTCACAACCAAATGATTGCCAGGAGTCTGTCTTACTGACTCAGCTTAATTGACAAGATATAGATATTAACGTGAATTTATCACACAGAGACACATTCTCTTATTTAATTTTGGTTAATAAACACACATATACAAAAAATATATATATTTAATAACTTTTGTATCTATTATATAAAACCTACAAAAGTTGCTGTAATTATCTCCAGTCAGAATAGAAGTTGGAGAAGAGTTTGAACCTGTAGCAGCCAGGATTATTTCGATGTTTAATTTTGGTTAAATTATAACAATGACCTCTAAGTGCCTGAAATGTTACGAGGGCGTGTTTTCAGCTACTTAACATAACACTCGGTTAAATATTTTTCAATTCAAAAGAAGCCATTCCATTTGAAATACTCTAAAATGCATTTGCTGTTACTTGATCTTCACTTATAGTCACCAGATAAAACTGGGGCAAAAATTATTATAATGAAGAAGAAAAAAAATTCTGCTTTTTTTAAAGGAATGTTTGTCGTTCTCATTCAAACTGTGTCGACAGTTACTTTACCTCATATGTGGGTCCACTGGAGGAGAGGAGCGGGCATCTGACTCCCCCACCAGATCAAGCTGTGTCGTAGAGGGGGTGAAAGTTGGAACTTTATAGTCCATAAGGGATAATGGTACAGTGCAATTGTTTTCTGTAACCCTGACTAAATTTTCCATGTGAAAGACAACTGATATTCACTGATTACAGGGTTGCTATTGAGATATATCCCGAATATGTCCTTTTACCACTCCCCCACCCACGGGAGATATGTTCTCCCAATACCTGGGAAATAAAATTGCAACGCCCTGGATTTGTCTTATTCAAGATTAAACGTACAGGGCATCCTTTTACACTGACTATAAACTGAAGGACGATATACAATGTAATGATATGGGACTACTGTTGAGACAACCCTAATTTTGGTACTTGTGCGCCTATTAATACGTGAACAGTGACTGTAATCAATATATATAATGCCTGTACTTTTGAACTTGAGCAAATTGAAACACGGATTCAGGATGTTGCAATTTTATTTTTCCTCGGTGTATTTCAACTAGATAAAGTGTTCATCAAGTTATATTTTGATCAATTAAAGTGTTCATCAACTGATATAAAAATCTAACGTTCAAAATGACTTTCATCCTACCCTGACATCTCTTCTACACAGAATGGCAAATTCTTCTCCTCAACTCAAGATTTTTCTTTCAAAATGCCATATTCTTCTGTTATTCATTTTTCCAATTCTGGAAAATTCTAGAAAACTTCTTTGGCTTCGTTTTGTAAACTTCTTTTTTGATCATCCCCAAAACTGTGAAGTCACATAGTATTAGATTGTGTTATCCTAGCGTGTAGAAACTTCCTCGTCTGCCGATGAGTTCCCCTTTTATTTAAAATAGGGAAGCTGGTGCAGATCCTGGGAATCCAGATGGTGTACCCGCTCGCCAATACGAAGCACAATTGATTTAGAAAAAAATGAGATCGAGAAGATAAAATTAAAAAAAAACATCAAAAGTAATCATAAATTCATCTTAAGTTAAAAAATAAATCAATGTTTTTTTATCTAATGCTTGTAGATGCTTTCCATCTTATTCATTATGATTTTATTGGTTCTGTGGTACATTGATTAAATTTGTCACTTAACTCATTTATCAATTCTGGTGCCAAAAAGTTACAATTTCAATGTTCGTGAAAAATGTTCTGTTTTTTGTTTTGGAGTTTAAGGTAAATTTTCTCATCCACGTGCTTATTTATGTAAACATTTTCCATTTGGTTACCAATGCTCAAACGTTTTCATTTTGACTAACAAATTGAATTATGAATGACTTTAGCAACATCTTAAAGGACATTAACGATTAAATAGTTTCATTTGAAGATACTTAATGTACTCCCAAAGTGATACAGAAACGCCTTTAACAGTATTTAGAACTTCTCGACCCAAACTGTCAACAAAACTGTCAACACTAACTTGCTATGCATATAAAGATATGTGTATGAATCACACGTACAGAACAAACCAAAGGATCTAGAAGGTTAAATTTTTCAACATTTACTTCGTAGTATGTCTAGGAAAAGCTTCTATTTTAAAAAGTCAACTGCCTAAAAGGACTTCATGCTAAATCGATCCCTAATGTTTGCCTACTTGCTTTTTGAAAATTCCGAACTTTTAATGACTACTACCCAACTTATTCATCGATCACCTTTTTTCTATATTTTTTTAATTGATCACTGCCAACAAGTCATGCTGTCAAAAGACGTTGGTAATGTGATAGTTTCTATTGAGTGACTAAGCAGACTAAGCATATCTTAATTTATCGTAAGTTCGAGAGATTTCATTCATATTAAGTTAATCTTTTCATAAAAAAAATCATGTTTTTATTCGCAGTATTCCGGACAAGAGGCCGATAGTATATGCAAAAACGGTTGGGTCCACGGTCCACTCGCCTTATATCGCAAACAGCGCTATAACGAACTTCGCTATATCGAGATTAGTTTGAGCTAGACTAAGAGAAAACGATCTAGAGGATAAATCTAACGTGTGAGTCACTCGATAGAAACTGTTGCGTGACCATTGCATTTTGGCAACTTACTGTGTTGGATATGATCAACTAAAAAATTGAGAGAAGGGGAGATCTACGGATAAGTTACTTCATTCGCCCTTTCTTGGGCAATGATCAGTATAAGGAAAGTTTTGAATTTTGAAAAACAAAACAAGCGTGAACACTTTCAGAAATAAACTAAGTGATCAATCTAGCATAA
>OY735200.1:780000-812500 GCA_963457665.1 Thysanoteuthis rhombus | reverse complement strand
TATAAAAACATTGGATTTTATAAAATCTGTTCTAAGTTGTAGGGAGTAAACAAAATGGATTGAAGTTCATTAACTCTACAAGACAGACCATAATTGGTACAAAAAGCCCAGCACTGCCCGGTGTAAGTCCAGTTCGTTTCGCTTTCCTCACTCAGATTGCCAGTACTATCCAAAATGATCATAGGGATGTGCCCCATGAGTATTCTATTAAATTCTAATCAGCCGCAAAAGAATAACACCCATCTCCCGAACCACAACAAATCGCTGATCGATATGAGACCCATCAACCTCAAAACATTCAAAAAGTGATATTCATTCTATTCACAATTCGGGTTAACATCCTAAAATTGATTTTGATTTTAACTTACCAGTGTACGGAAAAAAATTTGACCCCTAGAAGTGGAAAATTAAAACTGAAAGTAATTTCCCACTAATTTCGGACTCAAAAGGTGAAAAATATACCCCTAGATTTTGATATTTTTGACACTTAAAAGTGAAAAATAAGATCTCCACTTCGATGTTTTCCCAGAATCAGAGAGAAACTTTACCATCGATTTTGAACCATCAAGTGGAGAAAATAATATTCTTTTTTGGCCTTGAAAGTCTTTTGAAAATCCCTTGGATTTCAACCCCCAATTTTTTTTTAAACTCACTTCGATTTTGACCTATAAAAGTGAAACAGTGATTCGATTTGATTTTTACTCCGAAAAATAATCCTCTAATAGTCATCCATGGAGCTGAAAGACAAAGCCAATCAAAAGAATGACACATAAACTCAGAAACATGCAACAGATACAAGTGAGAGTCATGCTCAATGTCACATTAAGAGAATACAATATAGCTCAGTATATCCGTGGGAAAAGAGAAGTACTGGTTTCGTCACGCCTTTGATATAGAGGTCTGGCTAGTATGAACTTAGATTGCAAATCAACCCTCCACCAAAAACCTGTCTTGGGGGTATTAGAAAAAAGATTTTCTTAAGCATGATGGAAAGTAAATGTTGAAATTTTCAACCCTTTAGCTCCATTGGTGCAGCCTGTACTCGTGATACAGATACAAACACATGCATACATACATAGCCAGCCAGTCAGACTGACTTGGAAGCTGAAGAAACCAACATTGACTGTTTTGTTGACAGTTTTGTTTGAAAGCTTCTAATTACTGTCATAAGCGTTTCTATGTCACTTTTGAGGGCATGTTGAGTGTCTTCGAATGAAATCATAAAATTGTTCATGTCCTGCAAGATGTTGCAAAAGTCGTACATAACTCAATTCCTTGGTCAATTTGAAAACAATTGAGCGCAAGTGTCCCAATGGAAAATATTAATACAAATCAATACGCAGGAAATAGAAAACATATTTAAAACTAATAAAAAAAAAATATCGAAGTCACGGCTCTCTCGCCCCAGAATTGACAAATGAGTAAAGTGACAAAATCGATTAATGTACCAAAGAACCAATAAATTTGTAATGAATAAAACAGAAGTCAGCAACTTGCGCTAGAAAGAAGTGATCTAGAAGTATTTTAAAATTTTAGATCAATTTAGGATTACCAGAAATCATTTGGTTTTTAAAAGTTTTATTTCTTTATCTAAATCTTTGAAAATAATCAATTGTGCTTTGTGTGGGCTTGTGGGTAGACTTTCTGGATTCACAGGATCAGCACCAGGTTCCCAATGTCGAATAAAAGGAGAACTCAACGGGTCGGAAGGGAGTTTCTACACACCAAGAATAACACTCTATGACTTCACAATATCCGGGATGATCACACGGAGAGATCACAAAAAACCCACAGTACATCAGAGAAACAAACACGAGTGGGAGATATCATTGAATTCATGGGAAAGCATTCAAATAGCAATGGGCTGGTATGTAGCAATTTTGTCAGACAATCGCTGAATAACGTGGATAAAAAAAACGTAGTAAACAGGAAATAAAATGATGCAACGAACTAAACAAGTTCAGAAACTTCTGATGACCATAATAGAGAGGTTCGGCTATTCTTTACGGAAAATCTGCGTTCAATGATGCCGAATGGCTGCTGCTAATGATGATAGAAAAATGAATTCTAACCACAATTTTGACCTCTAAAAATGAAAAAAAAAAAACCATCGATTTTACCCTTAAACCTGAAAGAATACCTATTAAATTATGAACCGCAAAAGAGAAAAATGGAATTTCCCTTTCGATTCTGTCCCAGGAGTGAAGTACAAATCTTCCCTTCAATTTTGACCTGTGAGAGTGAAAAAAATATCTTCTAACCTACCACCGATTTTGACCCTTAAAAGTAAAAAGAACAAGTCCCCTTTCAACTTTGTCACCCAAAATTGAAAATCAATCTTCTACCTCGATCTTGATCTTTGAATGAAAAACCACAAAAAGTGGGAAATGATTACTTCTAGTTTTTAACACCTAAAATGAAAAATCTCCCTCGATTCCGAGTGGGAAAAACCCTTGAATTTCAGCACCTTACAATGTCCTTTTATAAGATCATCGAAAAGTAAGAGATCATTTTTACAATGTTGAAGAGTCTTGTAAACAGACCCTCCATGAATTGGAACCCCCACCGTGACCATATCAGGGATGGTTATAAAATAATTTGTTAAAAACATTTCCCAGGTATCAAATCTGTGCCCACTGAAAATTTCATCGGTTTATGACATGTAATTTTGGTAGTAAGCGAGTACATACAGACAGATGGACGGTGATCGGACGGCATTTTGGCGAATTACAATAAGACGCGTATTGCGTACTCAGCGCATGGACATATATTGATATATTGACAGCCACTATTTGCACACCCCGTCCCCGTATACAAACAACAGAATCATAATTCCAAGATGACTTCTCAATTTCAAAACGTTGCATTTATATAACTTTTGATTCTTTAGGGCTATTAAAGAGAAAAAATCATTTCTATCACCCCCCCTGTATGTGCTCTCAGAGAATCAATCTGTGTCCTAGATACCCATGAAAAATTTCGACCTGATAACCTTAATCATAGTGCAATTGGACATAAAAACTAAGCCTTCGTCAAAAGTATCCTTTTGTGTCCCCTCCTAAACTCGAGAAATGTATTATTCTGCTACCCATAGATAAGATACCCTTGCCGAATGCATATACCTCTCCAACTTCGTTGGTGGGGGTAACTAATCCCACCAGACATTAAAACATCTAGAGCTAAATGAAAAATATCCACACAGGGGTTACGAAACTGGGGTTTGGGGACCACTTGGGGGTCTGACAAATAAAGCTCAGGGTCTGCAGCTGTGTTCCCTTTTGAAGGTACATTGCGATTCTTGTGTCAGAGAAACCGCATTATCCACCTCAAAACAACAAAAGCATAATTATTGTACTCAGAAGTGTACCGTAAATTCGAATTCAAATGAATTTAATCCGTTAAAAATGTTTATTATTGCACTTACTCAATTGAGTAAATGCTAAGAGATCCGTCAGCCATTGAGTTCTCAAAGTTCAGAAACCGCTGATTTTGAGTTCCTCTCTCAAGTGGGGTAAAAGGAAACCACAAAACCACGTCTCATTGAAATAGCCAATCCCTACAACGATATCGCTCCTTTACTTCGATGAACTGCTGTCAACTATTCGTGACACACTTAAATATCTCCTGGGTGACGACTAGAACGCTGATACTAAAAATACGAGAAGTAAACATGAAAGAATTACTCACTTTCTTCTTTTTTTATGCGTACGATGAAATATTTTATCATTTGCAAACATAGGTCCGGGGGAATACCGGGAATTTGGATCCCTAATGCAAACACAAAGCACTCACAATTTTTTCTATCTTGATGAAGAGGGTTTATCAAAACATACCCTAATCATCTCAAGGATTCAGGATAAATTAAAGTCAAAGCGAAAATGTCTAATTTTAAATGATATATATATTCTTTTAAATAATGATAGTGTGTATATTTTTATCTGATCCTTTAGAAAATGTTTATTTATTAGTTTTGTGTAAAATTCTTCGGTCAATTTTCACTTGCAACGAACGTCAAAAGATCCATGAATGCCAAAATCTTCTTCGTTCAAACCGAATAGTTTGGAAACGTTTATGAGAAAGGAAGAATAGAGTGAATGGTTGAAGAAAGAGGAATATTTTCTTTACATTTTTCACGTCACACTGCATCATATTATTTCATTAAAAGAATTACTTCCCGGAATAAAAAACCCTCCAGAAACTACAGATAAGAAATAAAGAAAAAGTGATTATAGATAAATAATATATATATATATATATACAGACATGCAAATACACACACACAGGCACACACACACACACACACACACACACACACACACACATATATATATATATATATATATATTTATATATATGTGTGTATGTGTGTGTGGGTGTGTGTATTTGCATGTCTGTGTTAAAGTGTGTGTATGTGTGTGTCTATGTCTGTGTGTGTAACTTTCTCATTTCCAATTGAATGTATTGCATTTCGGTAGGGATTTTTTGTTCTATTTTTGATGATGATTTATTTTCGTTTCAGACGTTCCAACGAGGATTAACATGAAAAATCATTTGGAATCATATAGATTTACCACTAAAATGAATGCTGATAAATGTTGACAAATTCTGTAAAATCATTGTATAAACAACGTCACAGGTTTTAAGTATAGTTTCTTCTTGTTTTTGTTTTTACTTTACTCTTTTGTCAGTGCTAGAGCTAGATGATGTGAGTGAAAATGCTAGATCACACATTTTTTAAAAAATGTTTCTATTTTGACCCCATCCTGTTCATGATCCTGGATCCGCCCTTGATTTGTGTCTACAATCTATAACCCCTTGCATGTTTCATTTTTCTTCTCTTCCGACGGAATAAGAATAAAATCATAAATACATAATTCGCATTTAATTTTATTGTTTGTTCCCCCGTCCGTAAAAATGGATTCTTTCACATTTTTGCAAACAAAAACCTTCTACTCTTTTTTTCAATGAAAACTCAGCTTGAAGTAGTGAACTAACAAGTGTTTAAGTGAGTGAATGTGAGAAAACTGCTCGAAAAGCATAGAAAACGGGTAGATATTTTTGCAAATAAGTTAAGACTCCTGAATAGAATTTTTTCTAAAGAAGCGATCGTATAGAAAATCAATTATATCCGTGAATGTTTCGTGCGTAAATAAATAGTAGTAATAAAATCTGAATTTTTCATAGGTGAATGAATAATAGTAATGGTAATGTCTGGTCAGTCTCTCGATAGAAATGTGACCAACTTCCTTTCACGGTATACTGGGTTGTGGATGATCAATTAAACATTGGAAAAAGGGGTAATTAACGAACAAGTTATCCCACTTTTTGTAAGGCATTGATCACTAAAAATGTCTGAATTTTCAAAAAAGAAACGTAAATGCTCGTGGACACAAGCTATGCAACAAAATTAGCATAAACTTACGTTATAAATTGGACACCATCCAAAAACTTATGTGGATGGATTTTCCAGAGATAGCAAAAAAGTTTTTTCAGGCATAATACGTAGTAAATGTTTGAATGTATGGAAGACTTAGATGAATTCGGGTTGGATCCACGAATCAATGCTTGATTGTAGGATATTTTTCCCCCTTTTTATGTTGATATATCTATATATACACTCACGTCTATCAGCACAAAAGTTATCGATAAATCGTCATGACATTGTATGGAAGAGTTGATAATGAACTAGAAGTGATAGCAATTTTTAAGAAGGATCCGCGCACAATTACTTCCCTTGGCTCTAGTAGAGGTATGAGCTTTGTCATTGTTTATTGATTCTGGTTGTTTTTTCACACTTCCTGATTATATAGTATTATTTGTAATCAGTAGCCGTAAGATTGGACTTCAACTGGTTACTAGCCAATTTCAGCCAAGTGTCTTTTTATTCTGTACACTTCCTCTTACTCAGGGCCAGGCTGAGCTAGTACAGGGCCTTTTCAATTTTGCAACCGTTTAAAAATACACATGAATATTAAAACATTATTTTTCTTCCATATCAAATTATTTGCATTTTTTTTATTTGTTACGCAGCTATATAATACGACAAATATGTATGAAATCTTAGTTCCGGGAACGTTTGAACTCTTTCTCAATTTTTGTATTGTTAGCACGACGTTCCAGCCGATCCATTCTACGGTCCCCTTTAGGTGTACTATCCGAACAATTTTTTCTCCAATGGTAGTAACGCTTATAACTTTAGATTTGGGTGATATCTTTTGCTTTCCTTGTAAGACTTGTATCCCCGTCTTTCGTCCCTGTTAGGAAGCAAAAGGTGCACTCTGCGCTTGTCCAATGAGATATGGAAATCTTGGCCTAACAAGGAAAGAAAAAAATATCATTCGAATCCAACGTTATAGCGTTGCTATCTTTGGAGAAAAATTATGTTCACCAGCATCACATTCGAATAGTGCACCAAGAAAGGTCATACAATGAATCAGCTGAAACGTTGTTCTAACGATACAAAGAAGAGGGAGAAGTTTAATCTCAGTGACCCTTTTCAAAACTGTATACAGTATGTTATTTATTTATTGTATATTTTACGTCAGACGTATTTTGTGAAATGAGATGATTGAGGCTAATGAATATTGCAGAACTAACGTTTGATACCGCTGCTGAATCATTGAATCAGTATTGATAGCTTGCAGGGACTTCGGAATTTCGGGGCCGACACTGGTTCCATTATTTCTGAGTGATTATATCTTTACACTTTGTGATTATTGTCGAATCATTTGTGTGATTAATTTTTTACAGTCAAGTTGGACTTCAATAGCACATGCAGCACACTATTTTTGAATCCTGTATTCAAAACCATAAATCATAAGCTATCACCAAATTATAGGTTTCTTCAGTGTTTAAGCTGGTCAGGCTGGCTGTCTATGTATGTATGTATGTACATACATGAGGGGAAAGGATGTAGACCCGACAGAATGTCATGGAAAATTTGACAATATAGAAAAGGGAAACGACTCGAGATTACTTAGTACATTTCAATTTATTTTCTTATTAAAGAGTGTAATAGCTTACGTGCGTTTCACTAGTCCCAGGTTTTGTCAGCTTTATGTATGTACATAGGTATTTATGTATGTATTAGGCGTACGTTCCGCACTGTTGGAGCAAGACGGCTGAAAAATTCTATATCTACTCTTTATTAGGTCTAAAAAATGTTTTTTATTTGAAAATTTGCCCTCAAAATCAGTTTCTAGTGAGAGCAGGGGGAGGAAGCAAATTTGTAATGAAGTTTTATGCTAAATTGAATCCTTTGTGTACGATTTTGTTTTTTATTCAGAATTTTTTGCGATCAATGCTCATCAGAAGTAACTTTTTCATTGATCACCCCTTTTTCAAATTTTCTAATTGAACATCTCAGTGATCATCCTCAGCATGATATGTGGCCAAAAGACATTAGTCACGTAACGGTTTCTATTGAGTTACTAACCAGAAATGTCTATTTATTCTCTGTTTTTTTGCTCGTTTTTCCGGTTAATGGAACACCGAGCTATTTCTTGAACCCTAATTCACATTCGTGCTTCACTAACTTCGAGAAATGGATTCACCGTTCAATAAAGGGAAGCCAAAAAAATCTTAGCTCGTTTGTGAATGTGAACAATATCTTTTATCTTATATTTAGCGAAAACATGATGGTGTATGCAATTTTTTTCTTCCTAAGTAATTTCATATGAATCACCGGCTAGCAGTATTCGCTTCCAATCTCTTGGTTTTGAGCGTTAAAAACGAAACATTAGGCGAGAAAATCCAAATTTGTTGCAATCAGAATAACTAAGTATGCATTCAATCAACAAAAATTTTCATGATAATTTATATATAAAAAAAGTATTGCTGATAAATATGTGAACTAACATAAAATCTGTTTTTCATTTCCAGAGATCGCGGGAGCATAATCAAGTTTTAATAGAGGGTGGGTGTCAAAATTATATTACTAGTTTAGTAATTTTTCCCTATAGCAATGTGAGTTCCTTTTTTTATCCCCTTGACCAATTCTGTACAAGATTTTAGAAGGATAGAAACAAACATTTTTTTTCCATCTAACAATTTAATTCTATCAAAATTTGAAATTAATCACCCAGAACTACAAAACATAACTATATGCATTCTTTGTTATGCCGCAAATTTTGTCGTTTTTGCGTAATTGTCTCGTTTTTACTGTCGATCTCAATAAAAATAAAACGGCTGTTTGTCCAAATATTTATGACCTATGATATATATATATATATATATATATATATATATATATATATATATATATATATATATATAGTGAGAGAGAGAGAACAAACTGAAAATTAGCTATAATCGTACGGATATATTAAATAGACTCATGATAAAACATAATAATAGAGAAATTTTAATCGATGCTTACGAAGAAAATATGAATAAACCAGATAATAATTGTGCTAACGAAAACAGACTGTTTTCAGAATAAAAGTCTCAAATCGAATATTTAGCACCGAGACGGAATATCAACCCCAGAGAAAGTTTTTGAAGCGAAACATTATATAGGAATATAAAAAAAAACCCTTAAACTGAGATGAGCCAACAAACAAAAAATATAAAAAATAGTACTTGCGAAATGTCATTGGAGACTGACTGATAGCAAACTCAAACCTACAGTAAAATGGAAAATATTAAAACGAACATAAATATGCCGAAATGTTGAAACTCCTTGTCACCTATGACTAAATGAGATATTGTAGATTTTCACTCTTGCCAAATAGAACAAAAAAAAATACAATTATTAAACAGAAAAAATGGACTAGCGTCGAAATTCCGACATCGCTCAAAATGTTTATGAACAAATATAATTCAATAACCTGCTTATAGATGTGATGAAAATAACCACCAAAAATATCTTATTCACATAACCAACTTGAAAGACAATCCAATTACCATAATTATCTTAGACAGATGCGAACATAGCACCCCTCCCCAATCAAATTAGCAACCAAGGTCATACAAAAGCAAACTCTAACATTGGGGAAACAGATGTAAGTGATTATAAAACACACAATAGAACTAATAGATCAAACTACAAAATAATAACAAAAATGTCGACAACATACCCTCCAAATTTACGATTCGTGACTACCAACAAGCATAGCATTTCTATTGAAAATGACAGAAGACCTACGAAGCAATGACCAATCACTTAACAGAACTCCATGTGAATAGAATTAAAAGAAGATCCTATCACTAAGAAAAAATATTCTCAAATAGGAATCTAAAATAGAACAGGCCCAAACAGGGCAAAAACGTGTGCATGTAGCTAATCTTCACATTATACTTATATTTTGAGTTGTACTGTAAATCAACTTTATGTTCAAAGCTGAATGTATCGAGCACTTTATGAAATGAACCCATCATACATCAGATATTGTATTGTATTCTATTGTATTGCATCCCTGATTCATATATATAAAAAACAAACGCCTCTTTCTAGTCATAATAAGGAGAAAATGTTCACATCTTCGTCTCCTTGCTCCATTAGTATAGCCTGTATCGGAACTCATGCATAGATAGATCATCATTATCATCAATCTTTTATTGTCTGGTATTGGACATGGACCTTCCCCAGGATTCGTTACATTTCTCCACTTTGAAGGGTAGGTCATTGAAGCCTTTAGATGTATATAGTGAAGAGTGTGATAAGAAAAAATATCCTTATTTCAAATTTCTTTAAAAAGTTTCAACTCAACTCAAGATGTTTTAAAAAATGATCGGATATGTAGAGTCCCAAGTCTGAAGTATAACATTTCATCATCATCATCATCATCAGCATCAATCTTTTAACGTCCGTTGTTGGACATAGACCTTCGCCAAGGATAATGATGTCCATCGGTCGTCTGTCATTCCTTCATATCCTGCCCATTGCCATTTAAGTCTTCTAATGGATTGTATGATGTCCCTGACTCCCGTTTTCTTCCTTATATACTGTGTTGTCTTGTGATCTCTCCATGTGAGGTTGAGCGCGTTGCATGCTTCTCAGCTTGCGGGTTTGTCTCTTTGTTAAATTCCATGTTTCAGCTTTATAAGTGACTATAGGGAGGATGCAAGGTTGTATACTCTTCTTTTTGGATTATTCGGATCGACATGTTTTTGAAGGTTGAGCTTGCTCTGTCAAAGGCTTGCCATCCTAGGGTGATTCTTCGCTTTATCTCTTCTGCTTTCGTGGGTTTCATGGAGATTCGTTGTCCTAGGGAGATATTGTAGTCTACTTTCCCCAGTTTTGCATCGTCGATTTTGACAGTTATGTCATTTCTCTCAATGTGATCGTGGCGCATGATTTTTGTTTTACTGAAGTTCATGTGTAGGCCAACTCTCTTGCTTTCTTCATTTAGTTCATCTAGCATTAGTTGGAGGTCATGTAGGTTCTCTGCAAAAAGGACAATGTCATCTACAAATATTAGGTTGCTCAGATTTTCCCCGTCTATTTTGATTCCTCTATTTTCCCTGTCCAGGTTTCGGAAGATCATCTCGAAGCAGGCAGTGAGGAGTTTGGATGAGCTGGTATTACCTTGTCTTTTTTCAGAGTCGGAAGGGTTCAAAGTTTTTATGTAGCCCGAGAAAGGAGTTACTGTTTTTTTTCTCCATCACTCACATTCTTTTTTCTTTCTTCTTTTCTTTCAGTTTCTTTCGATCAGCGTTTTTGTGACGTGTTCTTTATCGTTCTATGACAATACACTATCCCATATTACAAACTTGCCTTATTTCAATTGGTTGTTTCAATCGATTTCACATGAATCAATCCATTATAAGTCTTAAGTTTATCGCTTATACTTCATTATATGTTTTGTTCACACACTAAGCATCAACAATTCTGAGAGCACAATTTTGTCTCTTCAATCATCCTGAAGACCAAACGCTATAGTAGATCTAGGGTATGTGTGTGTCGCTAAAAATGTCAGCCTTTCAGATATGTTATTAATATTGTAGGCGTTCGATTATTGCAATCGACTAAAGAAAATAAAAAAACTAGCAAGGATGGGCACATGACAAAAATGTTCTTTTTGTTATTTATTACCAGGAAGGACTGACTCAGTCGTAAGTCAATAAAAATAAAACGAAAAGGATAAAATGTGCAACTCATGTTGTATATGCCTTTAATCGAAAAGTAATAGAAATAAAATGGTCATGTGGATGGTCTCCATTTTATTTCAGCAGACAATGAGACAAATATCCTCTCAAAAGCGCATGCCCACTCGTTAGAATCTTCTCCTTATATATATATATATATATATATATATATATATATATATATATATATATATATGGAATAAATATAATGAACAATCAAAGAATATGGGGCTGCTGCAAGAATCGAACTTGCCACCAATAGGGTAGCTACTTCATTGTAGCGATGTTCTTACCATCAGGCTGATCAAACATCGGTAATGCATGCCTATAATAGCTCGATGGTAAGTGCATCGCTACGTTGAAGTGGTTACCCTATCAGTGGCAGGTCTGACTCCTGCAGCAGCCCCATCTTCTTCAATTTTTTATTCTATTCACGTTGTCTGGGCTGAGTAATACATTATTTTTGTAATGACGGTAGATCATTTCAAATATGCTTCTATATAATATAACGCAATTTATAATCATTCTATCGAATCATATACACCCATTTCTCTTCATAAACTTAGTACCGATGAAGGATGCAATATAACAGTATAATATATGATGTAATGTAATATCCGATGTTTGATAGGTTTATTTCATAGTGCTCAATGCATTCAACTTCAAAAGTCAAGTTGGTTTAGAGTAGAGCTGGAACTATACTCTTACCATCGAGTAACAGCCACCAAAAAATTTCCCCAACAGTTTCCTCAAATTTTTATAAATATATATATATATATATATATATATATATATATATATATATATATATATATATATATATATATATATATATATATATATATATATATATATATATATATATATATATATAATTTGACAAATATATACATCAGATAACAATGGAAAAATTCTAACGCGTATGAAATTAGTTTGAACTTCTGGTGTATCCGACCAATAAGACCTTAGTGAGTTTTAGAAAGTGTCGGCTTCGGAAGAAGCCAAATTTTTAATTCGCAGAACCCATAGTTTGAGAAGCCCTGATTTTTATTTAGAGTAAACCCTCGCTATGACGAACTAATTTGTTGTCCCTCGTTTGGCAAGTAAGAAGTAAGTTCGATAGTCCAGAAAATTTGATGTATTCTATTTTTGAAACGAGAATAAAGTTCATCACATTATTGCTAAAATATAACTAAAATATGTTCTTTGGAATTTATTGATAATCAACTTCATGATAAATAACTCAGTAAGCATTGGAATCGCCGTCATCTTAGCGAGGAACTACTCGAGTCCATCAAATCCTTAGCGTTTTTTGTTTGTTTTTTTTTGAGCGGGGGCACCTGATATATATATATATATATATATATGTATGTATATATATGTATGTATATATATATATATATATATAATGAAAGACGCTTCAAATTTAAACCGTGATTATTCTTTCATTTTCTCCTAAAATTTGCAGTCTCAGTAAGTAATTCATAATGTGAATGAATGATTAGGCATGTTTATTTTATAAATCCAGTCTGTAATATCACGGATTATATAATTACAAATAGATAATGCTTAAATCCAGGTCTGGCCCATTGTATCAGTAATACAGACAGTCGCTCAGGGCGCCAAGTTATAGGGGCACTCATAATGTGTCTGAGATAGTGGGACTTTCAAAGTACAAATGGAAAATTGGCAAATGAATAACAGAATAAAAACAGCAAAAACCAGAAAACATCCGAAGGGTGCTTAACTCCAACAACATCATTTTCAAGGGGAAGTAATTATGCATGGCTCGGCTTCCGAATTCAATCAATACTTTCATAGCGTATTCACCATCCTTCCACGGAATATAATTGAAATTCATTGAAAAACTTTGGAGATACCGTATGGACAAACACGAAGTTTTGGCCCCATTATATGTTTTGGATATATAAATACCTAGTAGGAGAGATAATTGTGCATTGATCGGCTACAAATTTAATCAAACCTTCCGTAGACTATTTCCCACTTTTCCACAAAATTTCATGGAGAACTTTTGGAGATATTGTTGTGACAGTCATGAGCGTATACATAAAGGTAATTTTTAAAAATATCTTTCAATCAAAAGAAAATTCTCGGATCCACTCTGAATCTCCACAAACCCTTCCCCACCTCATTGTCCACCCTCCAACAATACTCTCAGAGACGAACGAACTATAGAACGTTGACAAAAATGGGTAAGAAAATCCTCCAATGACAGACTTTTCAAAAGGATAAAAAAGGGAACAGTTTTCATTGGGAAAATCACAGTAAAGCAATTATACATAGGTCTCGTTAGTCACTCAATACCAACGTCTTCTGAAGTATTTTTTCAATTTATCTTCCTTATTGATTACGAGAATATTGAGCACTAGCATTTTCAACTAATATGTTCACACACACACACATACACACACACACATATATATATACATAATAATTGTGTCAGAGAGCTATTTTATTGTGCTTGTAAAGGGGTGCTCTAAGATATGGGAAATGTGCTTCTATAAAACTTCTTTGCACACTTCATACCCATAATCATAAGAGCAGTGGGAACTAAAGAGACAGAAAGTCTTAAGAGACTGAAGATTTGCGGTTTATGGAAACGATACATGTCATATTTACGTTGAAGACAGTTGAGGTTGTGGTAGCAGTAGTTTCCAGTGCTCGTGGCGACACCCAGTCCCCGTCAAAATTAAACTGGGCGTGTCTACTGCTGTTATAAAGCCCAGCCGTAGTTTATGTTTGTTAACAAAATTTGGAGAGGCATTTGTGTTACATTAAGATTGTTAACAATCAGTATTTTGATGTTTACCAAGTTTATGATGTTGGCCATTACTGCACAGTGTAGTGCAGATATACTGTGAATACTGAAGCAGAATATACTTAACATTTACTAATTTAGCTCAATTTAACACAAAGCCAAATTCTGAATATGGAGTAATTTAACTGTGAAGGGTGTGATAGACACAGATCTTTCCCAATGTGTGTTTTACTTTTTATTTAGTATTTTTATGTAGTTGTAAGTGTTTTATATCCTTGAGAACAGTGAGCATAAAATTTCTTCCACATCGCTGGAAATATACTTTTTCGATTTCCTACACATTTCAGAAGATAAACTATTTTTTCTAACTGCATTCAACCGTTTATGAATGTTAACAGTTAAATTGAGATTGGGTTCCACCTCTTCACAGAGAGAGAGAGAGAGGGGGAGTGAGAGAGAGAGGGAGAGAGAGAGAGAGAGACTTCAATATTATTTGAGTAAGTAGCTGCTGGTATGTTCACTCATTAGTACTGCGCTGAGAGGAGGTGTAAATTACTACTCGATACGTGTTGGGATTAGAAGTTTTAAGAGTTCATCAACCGTAAAGGTAGGTTGAGATTTATAAATGTGTAATTGCTGAGTAACAAAAAAGAATGTAGACAAAAATGAATGCTTGTTATTTTGCGTTGTGTGGAGTCAGTGACACCACTTCGGGTGCTTGTTGCCTCCAAGTTTTATTTGGCTTATCGCAAATGGACAGAGTGAATAGTAATGTGCTATGTCGGGCCCAAACGACACTAGATGGAGTGGTAGCCAGTGCAAGGGAACCTTTCACTTCACTCTGATATCTTATTTAATTTAGCACATTTCCAGTTATTTTTGTGCAAAATATTTCCAGTTATTTTCAGCGCAAAATATTTTTCTGAGATTTCAATACTGTTCAAACATATTTACTTACACTAAACACTACTTGAAATACGTGAAAATGTATTTTGTCACAAAGGTATGTTTCCATAGTTTAACAAAAGTTATTTCCGTCAACGAATTTGGACAAGTATACGCATTAACCCATGTCTTTCCTTCCATCTGTCTGTCTGCACGATTACTCCAAATGTTGTTAATGAAGTCAAATAAATTTTTGTAGATGATGGGGCCATGGAGTACGAAAGGGATAATTGAATATTTGGGCGTATCCAAGACTTTGTTTTCGTTTGAATAAGTGTACAGCCTTGGTAGAGGTATGCGCACTCTGAATGCTTTGTGGTTCGATAATTGAGTCTGCTGATAGATAATACCCATTTCGACCTAAGGTGGTCACTGATTTAAGGATATGATCTTGACAGAAGACCAGATTTATCAATTGTAAACAAAGACAATGCAGGTCTGGTTGGTCACTCAATAGAAACTGTTAAGTGACCAACGCTCTTTTGGGAGTGAAACATTGGGAATAGGAGTGATCAATGAATAAGTTTTCGAAATTGCTTTGGGCAGTGATCAATAAAAATAAAAAAAAAGTTGATACAAAATAAAAGGTCGAATGAGCATAAAATTACATTGCTAACTGACCCTCCCCCGCGGGGGAGGATTTATGTAAACATGGTAAGGAGCAGTTGTTTGAATTTTCAGCTCGGTGTGATGGGTATATTGCCTACCAGCCAGTCAGACCAATTGAAAACTACTGATTGTTTGGGTGACAGTTTTGGTTGATGGTTTCTAATGATCTAGATTTTAGTGTCTCTAATGGACAACAGATTGGAACTGAAGTTTTGTGAAAAGCGAGTTGAATACCATGAAGCAATTGTGGAGGGGGGCAATTAGTGTGGGGAACCCAGGACAAATGCCATATGTAATAATGGATGTCTAATCTGGGTGTCTGTGATTAAAATTATAGCTTGTTTCATAGTATAGTTTTCTATTTCAATAACTTTAGGTAGGCTTTGGTGAGTTTTATCAACTTAATGTTGCAATAATAAGTTTCAGCGGTTAGACCAAGGGTGGAGGACCATCACACGCGGCCTTCGGAAACCTTGTCTAAGAAATACTGATCTTTTTAAATTTTAGTATTGTATTTAATTACTTTCATGGTCATTGTTATTTCGAATTCAAGTCGTATGACAATGTAAAATAACCTGAAATTTGTCGCCTCAATTATCTAATCACAATAATTGAAATGAATGTTTTTCCAAACTTATTAACTTTTACATCGTCATCAATAAACTCTATAGAGTGTTTGGCTCGAAAACCTTTCCATTTCTCCTAAATATCCTTGGCAACTATTTCATAAAACTGTCATTCAGCTTTTCCTAATTGTTTTTCTTAATTGTGTAGACAATTTTTTTATAGCTGACTCTGTTTTCAGCGGATTAATTATGGCTGAAATAAATTTCAATTGAATTTGATTATGAAGGTGATAATAGTACGCCACGTTTAGGGCATTTCAAACTGTACAGAAAACATTTGCAAAAAGTCTGTGAAGATTGGAAAACGATAGAAAAATGGAAAAATTCTAACAACAGCATTTATTTGAACCGTGTATCGGGGTCGACTCGAAGGTCCCTGACGCTCTGGACAAGCTGAACTTAGGTACCCTTCAAAATACGGTATTATCTTAGATTCCTAGAAGATCTGATGCCAAGGAATTTTCTCATTTTAACTGCTTTTATTCTCTTTAACTGAATAACTTTCCCGTTTGTATTTGGAAAGTCCTG
The DNA here is from genome assembly GCA_963457665.1 of Thysanoteuthis rhombus. Classification (NCBI taxonomy): domain Eukaryota; kingdom Metazoa; phylum Mollusca; class Cephalopoda; order Oegopsida; family Thysanoteuthidae; genus Thysanoteuthis; species Thysanoteuthis major. The sequence continues at coordinate 795,925 of OY735200.1, read as the reverse complement.
CTGTCGTACGTCATACTGTGCTACATGACTGGGCGGCCTCTGGAATTTGGAGCCCCAGGCGACAGCCCATCTTGCTGGTACCTTTGGTTGACCCTGCATGTACGATGGACTATTGAGAAGATTTGTTGTCTCTTGATCCCAGGTATTATTCATGTCACTATCTGGCTGGCTGACTGGTTATACATGTATCACGCGTCCTAGCTCAAGCAATGACTTTATAAGGTTGAAAATTTTAGCAAAAAGAGGTTTTTGGCAGTAGAGGTTCAGTTGTAAGAAGAGTTTATGCAAAATTGGTCCTTTATTTTGGATGTGTTCACACTTTTTTTCTTGTTAGTTTTTTTTCCAATTCAAACTTTTAGTGTCCGACGAGAGGACAGAGAATTACCATATACATTGATTATCATTTTTTCCAATTTTTATTGATCAACCCCCATGACAGCATATTGCCTGGAGACGGTTCTATTGAGTGACTTACCTGACCTGTTTTTCTCATTATTTGCGATTAGGTATAATAGCGGGAAGCTATGTTAGAATCAAATTCACGCTCAATATTCAGGGATGGGGCTACCATAACAAACCACTGCTCTACAGCAGCGGTATTCAACCATGAACTCTGTGATACTTAATAATTCTTAATCATATAAACGATTCCTTCATAGCCTTTTTATGTCTTTAATGTTCTCAACACATTATAACTCTCGACTAAACCCAAAATACTTATTTTATAAGTCACGTTAAAATTTGAGAAAAAGAATCATTTTGGTTATTTCCGTGAGACGGACGCTGTTCATTCATTTATTGTTCATTTGCCTATCTTCCTTCAGTAAGTTTCGTTTTTCACTTTCCTAACTGTATGTGTATTAGAAAACGTCAACCAAAATTGCTACCAAAACTGTCAACATATGTTTCTCTCAGTTTTTAAATTAGTCCTGTTTACTGGCTGGCTAAGGGCTATGAATATATCAGCCACTGGAGCTAGAGGGTTGGAAATTTCGACATTTACTCCTTATTATGTGTACAAAACACGTTTTTGTTTTTTTTTGAAAAATTCCCCCCTTAAGAATATTTCATTAGGGGCTAATATGCAATGTACGTTTATAACAAATTGATCCCCAAATTCTGTCTGCTTTTTTTCCTCGAAAACTCAGACTTTTTATTGATTACTGCAAATGATAGACCAGAGAAGTTACTCATTCATTGATCAGCTCGCCTTCCAAAATTTTAATTGATCTTCCTCATCACAATATGCTGTCAAATGACATTGGTCACGGGACAGTTTTTATTACGTAACTAACCAGATCTGTTTTCTATTTGAGCTTTTAAACATTCGTATAATTCCATTGCCAAGGCCAAAATCTAATAATTACACACACACACACACACACACACACACACACACACACACACACACACATATATATATATATATATATATATATATATATATATATATATATATATATATATATATATATATGTATACATATATATATATATATACACACATATATATATATAAGGAAAAGTTATTTTTTCTGAAAGGGTTCCTTAGAAATTTTTCTAATTGAAAAAGCCCCCCTCCCCGATTAGTTCCGGTTTGTTCCAGCTATCCTTTCTCACTCTCCGTAACATAATTACGGTACTTAGTTTTACTGGTGTAATTTTCCTAATTTCCTACAATTTTATTCAATTTTCAGTATGTTACTGTATTCATTCCTGGTCCTGCAATTATTTATCAACTTCGGTAAGTCCACCACAGTCTTCTTTTCCAAGATATTTCGTTAAACGGAAGAAGGAAATACAATTTGGAATAATTTTCAACCATTGTGATAAATTCATTTTGCTAAACAACTCCATGTTGTGAAAAATCGATATCATTTATATATATATTTCAACATAAATTTTAGTTCACTCTAAATAGAATAAGGGTAGCATATGTTCCAAAAGTGCATGTTAGGAAAGGACTTCATGGAGAGTGAATCAGCCTGCCACAATTTTTGTATCAGATATTTTTTCTCCATCGTACGACACTACGGCTTCGGAGTATTTTGGTTATTTCTCTGCAGTGAAGCCGTGGTTATCATCAATTTTACATATTTACGTTGATTAATTTATGTGGCAACTCTGCACAGACCATCACTCTACGCTGTTCACACTGTGTGTGCTATTCGTCACACGTAGCATATCTGAGCGATATTCAATTTGAAGTCAGGTAGGCCCCTTCATGTGAACCGGAAAGGAAGGAATGATTCTTTGGCCGACTACGCCATCTGATGCAGCCCCTATGGACGTCGTTTTGTGCTGATACATCTAAGACAAAGCAAAGAATCTGCCAAGTCGTATCGACCATTGATGGAGAGATGTCCTGTTGGACTTGGCTGGAAATAAAATTTCGTCGAGATGAGACACGTGCAACCGATGGTGCTGATAGAGAAGTAATGTTTGTAAAGAAAAACCTCATTCGTCTCCGTCGTCGTCGTCGTTGTCATCATCATCATCATCATCATCATCATCATCATCATCATCATCATCATCATCATCATCCCTTTAGGGTACTTTGATGAGCATAAACATTCCCAAAGATTCTCCAGACCTCTCTCTCATAACAAATGCATTCTGAACTTGTCAGGTACATCACACCATCTTATATTTTTACCGGCCGCAGTTTCACAAATGATATCTGGGGATTCACGTTGTGTGTTGTGATTTTTAACGATTATGCAACATATCCTGCACAATCATGTTGATTTTTACATTTCTAATGAATTTTAGAAGTTGTAAAGATAACTCTTTTACTATTTATAAATCAAAACGTAAAATATCCGGGTATTCGTAAAGTAATTACGTATTTTCGTGTTCGGAAAGTAATTACACTTTTGTTGCGATGAACTATAAGCCAATCAAGTGTGGCAAGACCAATGTGTCCTTCATAGTGTGTACTAAAGTTCAATCTCGAGGATAGATACTTCAAAGAGCACTATATTCCTCAAAGAAGTTGGAAAGCGTCTCTCAAACTTTTTCAGAAAAAAACTGCAGAATCTTCTCAAGGAAATTTTCCTTCCCATCGGGCGGCTGACCTTAATCGCGATTACGTTATTGATAAATAGTATTTAATCAAACTTCATCAACAAATATTTTTATCTCCTTGAAAATACGTAATTTCCGAACACGAAAATACGTAGTTACATCCTGATAATACTGTAAATCTAAGAAAAATACATTTCTCCGACGAATGTAAAATTAATTCTCTTTGTCTATACTTTCATAGGTTCTTCTTATCATTCCTACTTCTTCGAAAGGAAACAAATGCTGCAGAATGCGACGGTGAAATTTTATCCACAGGCGAAAGGATCCCGAACAGATAAAGGACATTACATCAACTCAGCGGTGCCCATTGTTCACAATTACACACTTTTAATAAACGAGGCGGATATTTGTTATCAACATAACCGAGTATTTCTCTTGGTCCTTGTGAGAAGCTACTATTCCCATTATCAGTGGAGAATGATCACAAGAGAACAATTAAAACACAGAAATCCAGTCTTGGATAGCATAGGCATCGTTGTGAAATACGTTTTTTTGTTCGGTGCATCAAAAGATCCATCCGTCATGAAACTCCTGAAACAAGAAAGCAATGATTATCACGACATCATTCAAGAAGATTTTTTAGAGTCATACATCAATCTGACTTTAAAAGTTCCCATGGGATACAAATGGGTATTGAACTATTGTCCAAACGCTGAATATATAATGGTTGGGAATGACGAGCTATCTTACGACGTCGATAAAATTGTTTCATTTCTTTTAAAAGATTATTCAATGGGGCGGTACGATGATCATTTTGCCATATGCTACCCGATTGGAAATTCTCCGGCATTACATAAGGGTATTGAACAGTTTAAAAAATTAAATCAAACGGTCTTGTACAAAGGCAATTTCTACCCTCCCTACTGTCACGGATTTGGTTATGCTGCCCATATAGAAGTTATCAATAAATTGTACAGGGCTACAATTAAAACTACTCCTTTCATGCCAACTGATGTCTGGATTGGAGTAATGTCAGAGAAACTTAGACTCAAAATCCCAGACCATTCGAAACTGTTTCAATTGCACAATTTAGAAGCATACCACGCCAATCCAAATTATCCAGTTCTCCCCGGGGCAATAGGTGTCGCTGACTTTGATACCTATAAGGGGCGTGAATTTCAGACTCTGCAGGCAATCATCAAAAGTATGAGAAATCATTGGAAGAAGAATCGATATCTCCATGATTATCTATTCCAGACCGAGAGGGAAGCCTCCATAAACATAAGTAGCTATATGTTTATTTTACTTGGGACTACTCTAATAATTCTTATATTTAGGAGACGTATTATGAATATTTTTTGGGTGTTACTGGACTACGTCCCTTGCTTAAAAAATAAATAAATATGCATATATATATTCGATTGTCGTGAAAGCGATGGCATTTTTATAAGAATATGATATATATATATATATATATATATATATATATATATATATATATATATATATATATATATATGAAAAAACAGGTATAGTTAGTCACTCAATTGATACCAACAAGTGACCAACGTCTTCTGGCAGCACACCTTGTTGAGGGTGAACATCTAAAAAATTGGAAGAAGGTGATCAACGGATACGTTACCTTTCTTGCCTTTTGTTTGGGCTGTGGTAACTAGAGGAAAAAAATAAGTGGACACAAAATAATGGATGCATTTAGCATAAAATTACATTGTAAATTGACCCCCTCCCACCAAAATCCTATTTGGGGGATTTACAAAAATGTTTTTTCTGGACATAAGTAGTAAATATTCAATTTTTCAGCCCTCTACCTCCATTGGTGCGGTCTGTACGTGTGATACATCCATAGCCAGCCAGCCATTCTTATTAACTTGAAAACTGAAGAAACCAACGTTTACAGTTTTAGTGACAGTTTTTGCTGACATTTTCCAAAAAGCGATTGAAAAACGGTTGTAACCGAAGAAAGTTCCATTTTAGGTGTAACAATGTCATTTATATCTGAACTGTAAATATTATTGTTCTGGTGTCAATAAATTCTCGAAAAATTTTATTGTATCATTGCTAAATGATTACTTCCTCTGTGGTTGTTGGTTATCCTTACAATTTTAGTTGATGTTCCGTGCATTTTCAATGTTTTTCGTCTAATTTTAAGCAAATACAATTCATATAAAAGTCATAACTGTTTTTGGATTATCAACACCAACGGTGGGGAATTTCGACAACTTGTAATACATTCTTCACTGATTAACTCAGTACCTGTGATAGTTGGCGAAAAGTAATAGTTGCGATGGCAAAATACAAACCCTTTAAATTTGCAAGTTAATGCTTTGCAAGAATAAAAGCCCTGACTCAAAGTCAAGAACTAGGATGGCATTAATCTCAATATAATGGAAATTATATATCCTATATCTTTCAATGTGTTAGCTATAGAACTGCAAAGACAGAAAATTCCATCTTTCACGGTTGACGTCATTCACGTTTGAAATTTATCATAAAGGCTTTCTTATAGATAATTTATGTATTCATATTACTAAAATCTGTTTTTATTCCCTGAGATTGAAAGGACCATCATGGATACTGAGCATGGAGTGGGGGGGGGCAAAATTGACGGCCTAGTTTAGCTACTCTTCCATATAGCAATGTGAGAACATTTTTTAAATCTCTTTCTCAGCAGGATTTTAGAAGGATGGGAAAAAAAGTTGCTTTTTTTTCATTTAACAATCTATTTCTAATAGTTCTCTTTTCAAAATATTTACCACTTGGAACAACCAAACGTGAATAGATGCATGCTTGTTACGTTATAATACATAAATTGCGAAATATTCGATTTTAATTCTCACACCTAAGCGATTAGAAGCTAAATGACTGTTACTTCAAATACTTATGATAGGTACTCAGTATATATATACATGTGTGTGTGTGTGTGTGCAAAAATACATATATATATATATATATATATATATATATATATATATATATATATATATATATATATATGTAAATGCGTTTATACAAAAGTCTACACATATACATGTATATATGCATATGCATACACCTATGTGTATATATATGTATAAATGGGTGTAAAGGTTGGCAAAACATCCGCTACAATCATTTTGAAATTTAAGACGGACGTTTTATTTCAGACATTAAATCCATCGAACAACTGTCTCTTTTTTTCATTCTCTCCTGTCATCTTTCAACCACTTTCCACACTCAAATGCAGAAACTTTTTACACTTTTCACTCATTGCCTCATCGTTATGTTGCAAGTTTGGCATACCATACTTTTTAGATAGATAAAGGACTCCCGGTAAGTTCAACGCAAATAGCTTTTTTCTCAAGAACATCTGCGATGTGGAATAAACTCCCTTCTGGATGTTTTACTGGTGAGTACAATCAAGACATTTTAAAATCCAGAATGAATAACTGCCTTATCAAATGTCAATCTTTTTATTCTCAAACATGTCATTTCAAACATGACACGTTTTAGTGTTTATAACACTAGATAACGCCCTTTCACTGACCTTTTATGTGAAAAGTGGTCAAAAGGCTTTGGTTAGGGTGACCAGAAATAAACAAAAAAGACAGCATCCAGTTTGCAGTTGTTCAGATCGGCGGCTCATGAGAAATCTGATAAAAATAAAAGAATAAAGGTTTTAGATCATTCTTCATAGTACTTATAAATCACCTCCCTTGACTCTGACTCTTTACAATTATCTAAATGTAGATATTGCTCCTTTAGTCATTATAAACAGGTCATGTTTAATCATTTCTGACCTTACAGTTTTTAGATCAATGAGCTATCTTGAAATAAGCTGCTATTATTATTATTATTATTATTATTATTATTATTATTATTATTATTATTATTATTATTATTATTATTATTATTATTATTATTATTATTATTATTATTATTATTTGGGGTCTCACGCCAGTTGCCTGGTGGTAGCTGCTGGAGTTTGAGCGACAGCAAGTCTCCTCAAGTCTCCAGCCCTCCTCTCCTAGTACTCATAGGTCGGAGTAATGCAGTAATGAGATTTACAGTTTCACACTGGTTGCCCAGTGATTATCGCTGAGGGCTGAGTGACAATAAGTCTCTTCAGGTCTTCAGCTAACGTCTCCTCTCTCTTTTACCTATCATGTCAGGGCTAAAATTCGTTGTAGTACTTATATCTCTAGCACCTTCCTCAGTATCTGTGCAGTTCCCAGTAGTGCTGTGGTCTGTACAGTCTCAATCCTTCCTCTAATCCCGATCTCCTCCAGTCTCACCCTCAGCGTTTTGGGGACAGTTCCTAGTGCGCCCACTATGACCGGTACTACCCTGGTTTTCATGTTCCACATCTTCCTTAACTTTCTTGCTAGGTCCTGGTATTTTTCCCGTTTTTTACTCTCCTTCTTTTTTACTCTATGGTTTGCAGGTACAGCAACATCTACTATTTGGCAGGCCTTCCTTTTTTGTCTACTATTACTAAGTCTGGTCTTCTTGCCTGGATGAGGTGGTCAGTTTGGATTTCAAAGTCCCAGAGTAGTTTGTGGTTGTCATTCTCCAAAACTGCCTCTAGCTTGTGCTGTTACCACTTTTCCACATGGTTGAATCCCATTTGTTTGCTCAGTTCCCAGTGTATCATCGTTGCTACTCTATTGTGTCCATGCTTATACTCCTTCTTGGCGAGTTGATTATTTGCAATCTCACACCAGTTGCCTGGTTGTAACTGCAGGAGTTTGAGTGACAACAAGTCTCCTCAAGTCTCTAGCCCTCCTTTCATAGTACTCATAGGTTGCAGTAATACTGCGGTTTACAGTTTCTCACCGGTTGCCCAGTGGTCATCGCTGAAGGCTGAGTGACCATAAGTCTCCTCAGGTCTTCAGCCAACGTCTCCTCTCTCTCTTTCACCTATCATGTCAGTGTTGCAGTTTGCATTTCCGCTTTCATTTCCCTACCTCTGTTAGGTCATTGTTGACAATTAACGTTGCAGTCTTTATATTTATCGCACTTTCCTCAGTATCTGTGCAGTTCCTAGTAGTGCTGTGGTCTGTACAGTATCCTGATCTCTTTCAGTCTTGCTCTCAGTGTATTTGGGACAGTTCCCAGTGCTCCCACTAATACCGGTACTACCCTGGCTTTCATGTTTCACATCTTCCTCAGTTCTTTCGCTAGGTCCTGGTATTTTTCCTGTTTTTCACTTTCCTTCTTCTTTACTCTATGGTCTACAGGTACAGCCACATCTACTATTTGGCAGGTCTCCCTCTTCTTGTCTACAATTACCAAGTCCGGTCTTCTTGCCTGGATGAGGTGTTCAGTTTAGATGTCAAAGTCCAAGAGTAGTTTGTGGCTGTCATTCTCAAGGACTGCTTCTGGTTTGTACTGATTCCATTTTCCCGCATGGTTGAATCCCATTCGTTTACTTAGTTCCCAGTGTATCATAGCTGCTACTCTATCGTGTCTGTGCTTGTACTCTTTCTGGGTGAGTTGACTACATTCACTAGTTATGTGGTTTACGGTCTCATCTCTTTCACCGAACAGGCGGAACCTGCTGTTTGTCTGTGTTGTGTCGATTTTTGTTTTTATATAATTTGTCCTGATGCTTTTGTTTTGAGCTGCCATGATGAGCAATCCCGTTTCCCTCTTCAGGTTTCCTTTTCGTAACCACGTCCATGATTTCTCGCCTGCCACATCTTGTATCTGCCTTTTAAACTCTCCATACAAAATGTTCTTTTCTTGTTTGTTGTGCTGTTCAATTGTTTTCTTTTTTGTTGTTTGTTGCGCTGTCTGGCATTTTCTTTATGATTTCTTCACTGTTTGTTTGTACATACTTTTCCAGGTCTGCTTTAGCTCTCTGGACACAGTCTTCTATGCTGATGAGCCCCCTACCACCTTCTTTTCTCTTAACGTACAGTCTATCCGTGTCATCTCTAGGATGTAAGGCTTTATGTATTGTCATGTTTCCTTGTTCGCCAGTCCATTAATAGGAGCTTTTTTCTTGTCCATCCAAGGAAGGGTCCTGTGTATCTAACTACTGACACAGCCCAGGTGTTCATTCCTTTTATTAGATTTCAGCCGTTTAATTTGGTCTCTAATATTTTCTTTATCCTTCTAAGGTATTTTCTCTTTATTTTCTCCTTCATCTCCTCCCTTTTTATCGTGTCACATTCAAGGACGCCTCGGTCTTGTGCGGGCAATGCCCAGATCTTACTGTTGTCCTGGAGTTCGATCCCTTCAGTCATTGTAAGCCTTCCTTTGTGCATTTCCATGATTGCACATTTTTTTATTCCAAATTCCATTCCGATGTCATCACTGTATTCTTTTACTTAGTTGAACAGAATCTCAAGCTCTCCCCTATTTTTTGCAAACAATCTTAAATTATCCATGTACATAAGTGGTTGACTTTTCCTTTTGTTTTGGAGAAATAGTACCCTTTACTGTTCTTCAGGATTCTGTTGAGTGGTATCATAGTTAGAACAAATAATAGTGGGGACAACGAGTCTCCTTGGAAGATACCCCTTTTTATCCTTACCTCTGCTAGGTTTTCTCCTGTGGCTGTCAAGTCTACTTTCCAGTTTTTCATAGAGTTTCTGAGGAATCTTGAACATTAAAAGGCATTCGAGTATCCAGCTATGTGGGATCATACAGTAAGCTTTTTTGTAATCTATCCATTCCATTGCAATGTTCTTTTTCCTTTTTGTTACTTCTTTTAAGATCATCTGGTCGATGTAGAGTAAGTCATTTGATTCCTTTCCTGCAACCTTTCTGTTCTGGTAATAGTCCCCTTCTTCCCATTGATATATACATTCTCGCTATTTGTCCGGTCTGGATTTTCTACAGAAGTGGTAAGCACGTGATTGGTCTATAATTGCTTGCCATATTCCCCTTTTCAGGGTCTTTTTGGATGAGGGTGGTTCTGCCTTTGGTTAACCATTCTGGTGCCTCGCCTTCGTTTATGCAACTTTGGAGTAGGTGGGTGAGTCTGTCGTGTACTGTGGTGAATTTCTTGAACCAATATCCATGGATCCTGTCGGGACCCGGTGCTTTCCAGTTGGCTATTTCCTTAAGAGCATGTTTCAATGTGGTTTCATTCAATAATATTGGTTCTCCATTGTCTATATCTTCAAGTTCTTTTATCATGTTTCCTAACCATCTCAGTGTTACGTTGTGTCTTTTCGGGTGCCCCCATATGCTGTTCCAGTAGTTCTTGGTCTCTGTGGCGTCTGGTTTTATGATCTGTCTTCTTTCTCCGTGGTAAAACTTTCTTTCCTTGCTTTCGAATGCAGTTTTGTGTGTATTGGACCGTTCTTAGTCTGTATCTCTGCACTCTTGCCTCTTTGGCTAATCTCTTCTGGTGTATCTCTTCCACTACAGTGGGGATGCCCCTTTGTGTTATCTTGTATTTGTTCCAAAGTCTTACTCGTGGTCTGTCTGTATGTGGTGCACTTCTCAGCAGTACTTCATCTATCTGGAGTTGAGAGATCTGCTTTTTTAATCTTCTTTCCCAGTTGGGCTTTTCGTCTCTGTTATGACTTGGGGTTCTTTCTTGTGTTGTGAAGCTTTGTTTTACCATTTTCTCCTCAGCATGAATTAATTTGTTGAGTTCCAGAAGACTGTTCGTTTCAATGTATTGTAAGAGGCAGTTGACACGTTCAGTCATTTCTCCGAGTTTCTTTCTGTCTTTATCTCTTAGAGAGGGGAGTGTTGTTTTCTCTTCTCGCATGATTTCTTTCAAAGTTTGTATTTGGGTTTTTTCTTTTCTTCCGATGGGGCTTCGTCGTCACTCTCTGGTGCGTGACTTTTTTCAGGGGTTCAGTGCAGAGTTCTTCTAGTTTTTTCGTTTGTCTTGGTTGTGCTGGGGAGAAATTCTTTGGGTGTGTCGCCTTCTTTCCTCTCTATGATATCGCAGATCTCTTGTAGTTCAGTCTCAGAGAGCCATTTCTTTTTTTGGATTTGTTTTGCTTGGTCAGCCAGGCGTTTATTATTATTATTATTATTATTATTATTATTATTATTATTATTATTATTATTATTATTATTATTATTATACGTTTCCCCCAATCCTAGCGAGATCCTCACACAAGGAAAGAACTTGTACATCCATGACATAACTTTATGCAAAAAATTATGTCACGATGGGAATATATGTAGTCCGAAAGTGTAGTATCTGTTGAGTTGATTATACTACACCTACGTAGGATAGCAAATCTCTATGACACCCTAAAAAAAGAGAGAAATCAGGCTAGGTTCGCAAGCTTTCAGAAGAGCAAGAATAAGATAATCCAATTATCCTAAAAAGAAGAGTACACAACCAATGGATCCTTCCAATAGTCACCTATAGAGCTGAAACATGCAACCTAACCAAGAGACAGACCTACAAAATGAGGAGTATGCAACGTGCAGATGATTCATTTTTTTTTATTTCTCAGATCTTTATCTCAGTAAGTCCACCAATCAATGACAGTGAGTAAACAGAGTAAATATTAATCTTTCCATTTGTTCTGTAAGGCAAAAAAGAATGAAAAATAATGTTCCATTGTCTTGTCTAATTTGAGGTACTGCTTCCCCCTGGCAACGCTGAGTATCCTTGCTATCATATATATATATATATATATATATATATATATATATATAGTGATTAATTGATTCACTACACAAACACATTTATGTGCCTGCTTTTTGGGGCTTCCTCGGGTGGATGATACAATTTATTTGGATCCCTAATACGAACGTTATTAGGGTATGTCTTTTTTCTGGATGGAAAACTTATTTTATTTTTACTTCTCTTTTGTTTTTTGTTTAAGATTCTTTCATTTGTCGTATCATAAGTTTTTTTTTATTCATAGTATCCTAAGTCTCTGGTTCCATTCATAACGTTAGATTCTTAAAAATTATTTTGAATTTTAGTTTTTGCGGTGTACTCGTTGTTATGTTATGGGTTTTTGTTTTAAAAATGTTTTCACATATAATACCGGTTAATCTATCTATCTTTCACTATCAATTCTTTTTTGTATATTTGTTTATTCCATTTATCTCCCGATGGAGAGGTGAACTTTCAGCTATTCGTTGGTTGTACTTGGGGTGTTTCAGACACTTTCTATCTGTCATGTTGGTAATTCATCTATAAGGTAGCATGCGTTTAGTTACTGGAGATATATCATGTAATTCTGTCTATTGGTATGACGGGTTTGCCTTTACATAGCGTTTGTTGTTTATGTTTAATTTCCTTAACATACTTCGTGGTTTATATCGAAGATAATTATAAAAAGATACTGTGATTCCTCTTAGATGATTAAATTGTGTCTATAGTAAATGGAAGAGGAATAATAATAATAATAATAATAATAATAATAATAATAATAATAATAATAATGATAATAATGTAGCTATGGTTATTGATTTTGTACACCTGCATGTGGGATTTTAAATTATGTTTTATTAATACGAATTTTGAGAGGTGCTGACACTTGACAGCTACTTCATTTTTTTTATTTAGTAAATCTGCCTTCTCAGTGAAGGTGACATTTTCGAATTTTCCATTTAAACATTAGTGGCATGGAGTTTGAATATTCTAGTATGTCTGTGTTTGTTTTATTTTCAATTTTACAGTGGGCGTCGAGTAATGTATGGATAGAAACGTATTTTTTAGAAATGTATGTTTTTGACATCCGCATGCAAAATTCGGTTTCTAAGGGTTTCCTTTAGATATTTCAGCTTGATATACAATATCAGATCTTAGACATTTGTTTTGCTTTTGATACCTGTTTCTGCTTGTACAAGTGGAATATTGTTTGTTTATATTTTCTCTTGGATATCATTCCTTATCACTTTGTTGATATGATTTTCATGATTTTTAATACTGTCTATGCAGTTATAGCTTTTTTTCAGCTTGTTTTTGTCAAATATTTTACACAATGGTTAAGGGGTAGTATTTTGCTAAAAAATTGAGGATATTTTTCTTATGCTAGTTTTTCACTTGTAAATTAAATGTTGATCTATACCAGATGATTTTTCTACCTCTACTGTTTTTGTTGTTGCTTCATTTTACTTTAATGGTTTTGACCTTTTTAATCAAATTTAAAACTTACCTCAGTAAAAGCGCTGTCCATTAGGGTTTTAGTATATTTGTTGCTAACTTTGTTAAATATTGTTTCGTAAAAAGAATTTTATATTAGCCTAGTTTCCAATGATTCAGGGATATTTTTATGGCTGTATTTGGATGGCTGGAATTTGTGCTAACATATATATTTTCAGGATGTTCTTCCATTTATGGTTTGTGTGCGTTATTATTCAGGTTGAAATTAATGTCTAAAAAATGTAAAATTTTTATGTTAATCCTAAGTTCAACCTCAAAGTTCATTTCTCTTATCAAGCTCACCTCATCAAGAATATTCACGACTCCTTGGTCCACAGATGCATCGAAACAGCTCAAAACACAATACGATAACAGAAAGTTATCGTCAATTTCAAATTGCAAACCCTCTTAATGCATTGTTTTTAAAACAGAATTACATTGATACAATACAGTACAACGTTAAGATACGAGTGATTTGCTTACAGCCAATTGTCCATTTGAGGAATAGTACACGCACACACATACCACTCCTTTAAGAAGAGAAAAAGAAGTCTTAACTATGATCAACCAAAAAGATTAAATGAAAAACAGCACCAACTCCCATCCTGCCCTGCATATACCAACATCACTCAATCAAATGCTATACGCAACCTCTCCATTCTGCGATACATATATATATATATACATGTGTGTGTGAGCGTGTGTTCGTAGATTGTCGTTTCGTTGAATACTTCTCTTGTGTAGTATGAATAACAGGAATACCTGTAAAACATCTTGATAATTTCATTTTACATTTTGAATAACAACATCGGAAAACAGGAGGATAAAACATCTAATGAAATGATTTATTGTAAATGATCAAAAAATTATCCAGCAGACATCGACACTTCATTTAAAACGTGATATCATTATCCATACCTTGCATGTATGGATCACCGTATCGTCCCGCTTACTAGAACAGATTATCTAAAATCATCTTTTAAAAAAATAGATTTTTCATCTAAAATCAATATTTAAAATATCAGCTCAAGATCTGGGTAATGAGTGTCAAAAATTACCGTAGAGACCCCATCAATAGCATTTAATAAAAAAAACAAAAAGCAAAAACAAAAACAAAATAAGAACAAGAGATATTGTTTTTAGATTGTGCCAAGTAGTACATTCGTGAAAATTTTCATGACTGTAGCCCCCAAAAGTTCCCATAACCGCCCAGGGACACATAGACGGGCAAATAAATGAAAATCCCATTCGGCTGGTTGGCCAGGAGGGCAATTTGTAGGGGTGCTGTTATTTGATTGGAAAAATTGGGTCTTGAGTTTTTTCTCGGTTTTCTCAGGGAGACAAAAAAACAAATTTCAGTCAAAAGAAGCCGATGAAACTTTTATATGATTTTTTTTTTAGTTATATAGGCATAGATTAATTGCTATTTTTCGTAAAACAGGTTTTTAGATGTTTAATTTTACATATTTGTCAAAAACAATAGCAAATTATTTCTTTGGAGAATGTGTCTCAACAGAAAAATTAAACTATTCTGTCAATGATGTTTAATAAGAAATCTTCGAAAAGTAAAGTAGGTCGCCAAAAATTGATTCAAATAAATTCGGTTAATTTGATGATTGATGGACTGGATTTAGAAAAAACACAATAGATCGAAAATTATGCTTCTTACCACAGAGCCTTCTACGGTGTTTCAAACTTGAAATGTTAATGTTTTACATGTAGATTTAGATTATTTCCTTGCAATTAAATATTAATTCTAGGTGTTAGATGAAATTTCAGTTTAAAATATTTTCAAATTATTTTGGCAAAATCCCAATACTTTAGATGAATTGGGTCTTTTTTTCCGACAACTTAAAAATTTCGTTAGGCAATAAAACGGTAGGATTGAGTTGTTTTTTCAGCACCTATTGAAAGCGGGTGTTATACGTATGTCCGTCCATTGAGTAATCATTTACTAAATTCAACTTAGTTTAGCATAGAATCATACTAGAGTACAATGAAGGCGGATATCCAAACAATCCAGGAGTCCGGATCCTCTCCAACGCTCGGGGGAAGCACATGATTCTTTGAACAGTAGGAATGTCTCACATCGCACACTACCAAAAATTGTTCTGATACTTTCAACTGCACGCTGGTGCTTTACTTAGCGAGGCAGTATATCAACTCCTTAATTCGTTATTCTTACATTCTGTCAAATCTCATTATTTCACCAAAATACTTGTAAAATTTTGATACCTTTAAATATATTTTGCTACTGTTTACATAATCAAAGTTTATGCACATATTTCTTGGCAGTAAATGGTCATTTCGTATGGGAAAAAGTAATTGGTGAAAAATCCAGTCAAATACTTGTTGACCATCACTCGAAAAGGAGCACACAAAGTCGACATTTTTTTTCTAGCATTTACTTATTTCATGGCATATAAGACGCACAGCCATATAAGACTTGCCTCTATTTTTGCAGGCATATTTTCAAGAAAATGAGGATAAACTTTTTCCCCCTCGTCATTCGTAACTCTCCACACAATCAGGTTATTCTAATACTATCATCTATTCAAATCTGTATTAACCCCTACAACTGAAGGCTGTTTAAAATATCTGCATTGCACAGTAACGTTAGTTAACGTCTGATAAAACGTTTGTACCCCCACGACAGAAAAAAGCGTCTTGCATGCTGTAAAATACAGTAATAATCATTTTTTTATCCCAAGTAAGAATAGAATCACAGCAGCAGGGTAGCGTACCATGTGAGACACGAACTAGCGAAATAATCTGCAAGGTATTAAACGACGTAGGACACGCACCTTGCAAGATACT
>OY735200.1:742500-775000 GCA_963457665.1 Thysanoteuthis rhombus | reverse complement strand
TGCGCGAAAGATTTTTGTCGTGCAAATTTTCTTCTGGAAACCAATGTATATACATATGCACTGTATTTTTGATAAGTGGTTCCTAATCTGGTATCAACGGAACTCTTGACCCACAAATGTATAACTAGGGGTCCATGGTCTCATTTGATATAATATAAGTATTACTGCATTCTACAAACAAACGTATTTGGTCAAGATTTTATTCTATAATTTGAAGAACTCAGTCTGTTATTCAATTCAATACAACAGCGATACTTGTTCTCCAAGTACCCCCCGGGTGGTTAAAATAAACATCATAGATACTTTGCAACAAGCGCATCTCTGATGTTTATTTCAGGGCACTTGATTGAAGGTACAAAAAATGAAAGGAAAAAAACATCTTTTTGTCAATTCGGCTATAATCAGCATCTCGTGATCCCCAGATTTTTGTGTCTAGAAAAAAATGTCTTAAGATTCAAGGATAAAAAACAACTTTTGAATCAAAGAATTGAAATGATCTTGAAATGAACACATTTTTTTTAAAAAATCTAACTAACAATACATTTTGATAGCATAGAAATAAAAATAAAAAGTAAAAAGTGATAGGAACTTCTGCATACAGAATTTATATGTCATACATTTATCCATTCAATAGAAATAAATAAAGTATAAAAAAAATTTATAACTAGATATATAATGTACTTAACAATAAGGATATCAACAACAATTCTAAACCATTGGCCCAACTTTACATTTGTGGGGGTAAAATTGAACAACTCAATGAAAACTGATATATATATATATATATATATATATATATATATATATATATATATATATATATATATATATATATATATATATATATGTATATATATATGTATATATATATGTATATATATATATATATACATATATATATACATATATATATATATATATATATATATATATATATATATATATATATATATATATATATATATATATATATATATCAGTGTATAGATAGATACCCTTCAACGTATGTATGTGCATTTCTGCATCTATATGTCAACACATACCCTTCAGGTCACTAAAAACTGATAATATGGATATGCTTTTGCCTAGATGTTAATCAAACTAATCTATTACGAGTCAAACTCAATCTGGAGAAACACCACCTAATGCTATTCTAAAACATGCTTTAACCCTCTTTCAATCAAAATTAAATATAGTTGGAAATTATAAAAATATGTCCACATGATAGTGATTTTCGGAGTATATTGAAGTTTATAGTGACCTCCCCCTTTTCTATTAATCGTTTTCTGACGCATTCAATCAAATATTTTACGAAATCTTTCGTCCCATGGTTTTTGTCTCTTGAACGTTTACTTTTCACCAATACCAATTAAGCTTAAAAAACTCTACTTGACAAGATATCCCGACATCAACACAACATAAAATTTCTCTTTGTTTCACCATTATACGTACAAATTAATCAAAGTTGGGTAAATATTTATTATTATAATACAACTCTGCGCCATCAATTTATTTCCTTAAACATTTTAATAACGCTCAGATGAATATGAAATCGGCATTAATTTAATGTATCTCAACCAAAACTTCGTTTCGGGCGAAAGCTTATATTTTCACTTACTACAAAACAGTTAGGATTTACAGAATAAATAGGAGTACCTCCTGACGAGAAGTGAATACATCAAAATATGGTATTTTTCCCAAATTTCGTTTTATATATATATATATATATATATATATATATATATATATATATATATATATATATATATATATATATATATATATATATATATATTATACTTACTGATTCCTCATCGTTTAAAATGTTTTTAGGGTAACCTACGTAAGTAAGCCCTGTTTCAAAAAAACAAAACAAAAACGTCGTATATAATATAACTGTTTTGTTTTTAAAATCACCGAAACAATTACCTGTTGAACAATTGATAATCCAAACAAGCATCTACCATAAGAACAAAGTCTCGAGGAAACAAGGGAAAAAATACTGGAGGGAATTACATAAATTGCATTAACACATATTGGAAAATGGGAGATTGAAGTGACGCAAAATAATCTATTGAAAAAGTTTTCTAATATTTAGTGTTTGAAGCTGTTAAGCTTTGTAACGTATATATATATATATATATATATATATATATATATATATATATATATATATATATATATATATAAAACTCAATTTATAATCATTCTGTTGGATCATATATATCCATCACTTAATACATAACTGTTGCATTGAAAGGAACAAATAGATCGAGAATAAACAAGATGAGAATTAAGAGTTTAAAACAGTTATTTGGGCCCTTGCTTTATCGGTAGTTCTTTAGCTGAATGGTAAGGGCAACGTTTATATATATATATATATATATATATATATATATATATATATATATATATATATATATGTGTGTGTGTGTGTGTGTGTGTGTGTGTCGATCGGAAAGTAAGGGTCCAGTCTAGCATAATAGTTAAATTGTAAATGGAACCCTTTTCAAAAACCTTGAATATATCTTCTCAAAACTTTTTTATTCCGAAACCTTTGCCAAGGTCTGTTGATTATACAAGACGATTTTGGTCCAACAGCATGCGTGTTTAGTTGGTTTCTATAGACAAACAAATGGTTTTTCACTTTTATATTTATCGTATATGATGGAAGGGTGCAAGTTCATACCTATGCCATCGGATTCAATAGAAAATGATTGCATGGTATGTTGGGGATGATTAAGTTTGAAAACCTTAACAGAAAATAGCTCATAATGTTTGTAATGTGAATAATTTGATGCACCAATTCAGAAAATTGAAACGAATATATTTATTCACCATGGACCAACAAATGGCCTGTCCAATTAAGCAGCGTAGGTGGTATTCTCCTCATGTGCCCCCCCCGTGTGTGTATTTGTGTGTGTGTGTGTGTGTGTGTGTGTGTGTGTGTGTGTGTGTGTGTGTGTGTGTGTGTGTGTTGTGCACTTGATCCCTTTTCGAGCTGTTATCCAGAGAATGCTGGAGTATATCACTAGAACAGCAACGCCCACATTTTGTGTACGAATTTTCTTTCGATGATAATAGATGAAAGATCCATATTTTTAAGATAAATTCAAATAAAGAGTCTTTTCAGATGATTTTAGATACTTTTTAGATAATTAGATCCGGTATACGCTCGCTACGGTGATTTATTTATGCGAAATATGAATACATATAAATATATTGAATGGTATGTCTTGGGTTACGATGACAAAAGAAAGTTTGAATCTTCAAAAAAAAATACAGCTGGAAGTAAGAGATCAACTTCGCATGAAGTTTCATCGCAAATTGAAAGCCCAATCTGAGAATCGTCTCTTGTAGTCTTATTAATGAGTAAATATGCAGATCTCTCGCTCCACTGATGGAGCCTGGACGCGCCATACACACTAAGATAGAAATGCAGCCAGCCCAACAAAATTAAAAGAGGAGAAAGCTATACTGATGGTTTGGGGTGTCGCTTTTAAAAAAGGAAAAAAAAAGTCATCACACACACACACACACACACACACACACACACACACACATAGGTTATTAGGGCATGGTTCGTAATGGGGACGGGGTTATCAACATTTTCCCTTGCTAATCTATTCTATTGTTGCGAAGAAAATCTAACCGAAAATTCAAAATGATTTATTAGAACGAACAACATTTAAAAATCATTGGAACAAAAAAAATTTAAAGATATAAAATAATTTATTGGAACGAATTTAAATCAATAAAAATGATTTTGAATGAATGATCCTAATCCTAACCCTTAATTTAATCTAACTCGATTTAGATTTAATTTCAAGCAGACTTTTGAATGCTGAAGTATATAAGAAGGTACAACCATCCGTTTATGCTGTTATAAAGATAGTTTTTGACTAATTTCAATTTAATCAAATCTTGTGTACCATGTTTTTTTATTTAATCAAAGAAACAATTACGTTGAGTAGTCAATTTTTTCCAGATATCTGTTGATGCTAGATTTACACTAGGTTCTATATTTTACGCGATCTGATATCATGGTACTATATGGGAATCTTTCATCTTTAGGATCATTTGTTGATTACTATTTAACTACTCCGAGGATTTTAAAAACAGAACTTTTAAATCAACATGGTTCCCCAGCAGCGTTGAGCAAACACCACTTCCCCTTACACTAAGATTTAAATATATTGCTTTGTTTTATCATTTTCATGGCTGTGTCATTATACATCTACTTTGTTATATCATATATAGCGTATTATCAAAAAATGTGTTATCAAAAGATACACACACACACACACACACACACACACACAATTACAAGAATTTTAGAATGCAGATATTGAACTTGACAAACATAATTATAACTTGCTACAACACTTCACTAAACGAGGATATTCAGAAGAAGATATAAATCACTAAATAAAAAAAAGGTACAACAATACCCAGAGAAGTAACCCTCATACTCTAACAAAAGCAAACCTGACTGTATAGAACTCAAAACTACCTTCCACGACACATTCTCACCTTTGTTACATATGATTAAAAAAAAGTGGAATGTTATTCCACTTAAAACGGAACACAAAGTAATCTTTAAAGAACCATGGGTAATTGACTACTGAAACTCCAAAAACATTAAAGATATGATCAGCAGTAACTTTAGGATAATTAAGGAATCATTCAACACCATCCCAAAAACCTTCAAATTTGCCAATGGAAATAGTCTATACTGCTACTATTTTGAACACACAAGACTTCCACCAACTCTACCACAAACAAGTCCTTTTATATCCATCATAATTCCAACAGCAGAAGAAAACACATTATTTACCTCCAAGAATAAACTAAATGCATACTGTGATATATGAATAGATTGAAATGGTAATTTGAAATTAGACTTAATATCTATCGGCATAGAATTAAATCATCCAATCATCCCAACCTACTTCCAGTAGAACAACACTTCCCCACCCCTGGGCACAATTTTAGCACGGACGCTAGATTCACTATGATCAAAGGAATAAAAAAAATACATCCACAAAACTCAAAAATTCTTGAACTAAATGAAGATATGTGGATTTATTTATCTAAAACTCTCTCCCAACACTAAACACATTGAGTTCAAAGCCCATAACCCTCTTTACGCTTACCAACTCACTATCTTTATATCTGCACCTAATATTATACTTCCACCCAGTCCATAAATATGTACCAATTTGACATAGAGACATATATATATATATACAAGGACTCTATATCACCTCGCTAAGTACACAAAAAGCTCAACACTTGACCATTACCTAAATGCTCAATAACCATGACAACTTGTCCTTAGGAATATCCATCACCCTTAACCAAAACAGCCAATAAAATACCCATAACTTCGACAACTACTTCCCACAAAAGATCCAACCAAACCACCATGTATCCTTTCTCATACATAAACCAGTTTGGATCCACTACTATGGCCTCCCATAGATTTTCAAGCAAAATATTCGATGCTTAATTTGTTTTCTATGGGAAGCTAACTGTTTATCCATGGTTAAAATGCACCTGCTACTCAAGCTGGGAGCCGATTTCGAAACATGTAGAGCATATTGATTGATTAATCAATCGATCCTTGACAAATAAATCTCCCCGTACTCCAGAGTTTGTCTCATTCTCAATGCTTATATATATATATATATATATATATATATATATATATATATATATATATATATATATATATATATATATATATATATATATATATATATAAGTTTTTACCTTCATCCTAATTTTCTGTTACTTTTTATCACAACTTAAAATCGGACCATAATCCCACAGCAACGATTAAACCGTGCAATGGGACAATAAAGAGCTGAACCAAAGTAAGAATCGACCTCACACTGTCTCGTCAGGGTCCAATATACACTTGGCCACTTCAACCATTCAGCCACGTGTACTTGACTAAGCGAAAGCTTATTTTAAACCTTGAACTTAACTCTTTAAAGCCGATATTCTGCAAGATTTTAATGTTGCAATAAATCCAAGAATAGACATTTGAAAAATTAACAATATAGCTTAAAAGTGTTTTTAGCATTCGAAAAGTGATTTATAGAAGTGAGACTTGAATGACTTCATTTTACAAAATCACGGAAATTCTGCGGTATTCGCAAGTATGAACTTGTGATTTTTTGCTTCATGGAACAAACAGTTTTCTAAACTGATTGTTGCCTTAAAAAAGGCACAATAACAGTTCCTTCCAAATTTCATGTTGTGAAATCATAGTGAATATACTTCATATGCTTCAATGATGCAAAATATACAACATTTGGCGTATTGTTATGATTCGGATCAGGGAGTTCTGAGGAGAATTCGGAAATTGAAACGAATATCTGAGCAATGTCAGATTTGCAGACGACATCCTGTTTTTCAAAGAGAACCTACATGACCTTCAACTAATGCTAGGTGAACTAAATGAAGGAAGCAAAAAAGTCGGCCTACACATGATCTTCAGTAGAACAAAAATCATGATCGGCGATGCAAAACTAGGGAAAGTAAACCACTATATCTATGTAGGACAGCGAATCTTCATGAAACCCTCGAAAGAGGAAGAGATCAAGCGAAGAATCGCCCTAGGATGGCAAGCCTTTGGCAGAGCAAGCTCAACCTTCAAAAACAAGTCGATCCCTATTATCCTAAACAGAAGCGTATACAACCAATGCATCACTTGTCACTTATGGAGCTGAGATATGGAATCTAACCAAGAGACAAACCCACACACTGAGAAGCATACAACGTGGACATGAGAGACTCATGCTCAACCTCACATGAAGAGATCACAAGACAGCACAATATATAAGGAAAAAGCAGGAATCAGAGATATCATAGAATCTATTGAAAACTCAAATGGCAATGGGCAGGCCATGTTGCAGAAATGACAATGGACATTACGACTCACAACATAGATCCCCAGAGATTACATGCGAAACTGAGGCCGACTAAATACAAGATGGAGAGATGAATTGGACAAATTTAGAAAATACTGAATACTGGCTCCATGACGCCCATGATAGAGAATTATGGTGAATCTTAAGGAAAGACTATGTCGACCAAAGGACTGATGATGATGATGATGATGATGATGATGATATATGTACGAAATATAACTAAGGTTTAATTGTCATTCCATAAAAATAACCACCGTTTTAGAACTTGGGCATGAGTGAATTAATCGCACACAGACACATACAAGTACACACACACCCATATATATATATATATATATATATATATATATATATATATATATATATATATATATATATATATATATATATATATATACACACGCACAGACAGACACACAAACACATATATATGTATATATATACGGAACGTAACATTTTATATGTATGTATATATGTATATATATATGTGTGCGTGTAGGTGCGTGTGCATATTATCTTTTTCTCATTGAAAAAAGTATGGATATTTCTAATCGAGCACTGGTGCAATTTTCAAGTCTATATTAAAAACAGGGTGACCAAGAAACAAACAAATGCACACAAATACACGAACAAAAACACACATACACACGCTCACATACACACACACATACACACACACACACACATAAGTGTATATATATATATATATATATATATATGAGAGAGAGAGAATCTTTCGCAATGTACGGTTGTTAAATAAGTGAATATCTATATAAAAGTATGTTCAGTTGTATATTTATTGTGATAAAATGTCATTAAAAAATTGTCAAAGTTAAAATAGCTCAAAATTTAAATTTAGCCATATTTTTTTCCTATTCCTTAAAATAAATTAATGATAAGTGATATTCATGATAAAATAAGTTTTTATCTAACAGCTCGGTTTGAGTTGAGACAGTAAATAAGTACGGGAAATCGAATACCCACCTAATGTATAAAGAAAAAAAAAATTAATGAATCAACTTTATGCTCCTTTTGTCGATCCATACATACATACGCGCAAAAAACTCACAAAAAGAGAAAAAAAAACAATGTTAACAATTTGCCTTTATCCGGAGAAGCCACTCTATACCACCTCATATGTATGTGTGTGTGTGTGTGTGTGTGTGCGTGCGTGTGTGTGTGTGTGTTTGTATGCAAATGCAGTTGTGCGTGTGTGAGTATGTAAGTGAAGATTTGATTCTCGTCAGACAGATATTAGAAAAAAAAATTAAATATACCATTCGGGATGCTGAAAGTACTTATTCAGAAGCAAAGCCGAGGAGGAAATCAGGCTATTTGAAAACATCCCCTGTGCCAATGGGCCGGGTATAGTAGCGTTATAAATTAGAGTTTACCAATGGCATTTTTACTGATAATATACAAAAAAAAAACATTTTTGTACCCACATTAATTGCATAAGTATTAATTAAGCCTTCGAATTGTTTTCCATCAGTCGATCTATAGTGCATCTCTATTTATGGGGAAATTTCACTGGATATTGGAGAAGACCCCGGTCCCCAAATCTATACTTAACCCTAGCTACACCACTGAGTACAAGTAGAAAAAATGAGTGAAAATAATTAAATTGCCGTAAATCACATCAATAAGCACCCCCCCTAATTTCCTACATGTTCATCCATTAAGCGAACACATGTGGTCGCCTAAGGCATCAAAATCAATGGGATGCACCTCAAACTGAAAGAAAATAGTTGTTAGAGTACAAGTGGGGATATAAGTTTAAAGTCTCACCTGGGGCTCAGATTGGTAATTTGACAAAACAATGAAATAAACGTCTTCTTTGGTTCCTTTTCACTCTGGTTCTTCTTCTTCTTTTTAGTATTTCACTACCATTTGATTTCTTTTCTTTTGTAAATAATGAGCTGCAACAAGTGATGAATGGTAATAATTATCCATTATTGTATTAAAGCCCTTGTCATTGTAAGATAATCCATTGCAAGTAATCCAGTGCATAATAAAAGCCCTGACACTCAGATAAAATTGAGTAGCCATCAACTGGAAAAACCTCTGGAAATTTTTATATTAGTCATACAACTTCTACGACGGAAATTTCCACCATCTGCAGGTGAGTGATAATCAAATATCGGTGTTGACAGTCAGTCACATCCGATACATGGATATGAAATACTTTTTCGTTTAGCTGATTGCTAGGAGTGTTGTCATTAAAAAGCGGCGTCGTGTCTGTCTTCGTCCTTATTCTACAGTACACACGCAAAATTTAGGTGGGACTCGTTCAGCCTGTTTGCTGCTCTGCTTGTGCATCTAACATTGAAAACGTACCTCTCTATATGCGTAGCATTAATCGATCCGTTTCACTTTGGGCTCAGTTTTGGCGTTTGCTGTCTATGTAATCGGCACAATAACACGTTCTCAGCCATTTTAATTGTCCAGTTTCATTACCAAAATACGTTATGTCTTCAATGAAGAAACCTGTGCTGTGTGTGTGTGTATGTGAGTGAGAGAGAGAGAAAGAGAGAGAGAGAGAGAGAGAGAGAGAGAGAGAGAGAGTGTGTGTGTGTGTGTGTGTGTGTGTGTGTGTGTGTGTGTGTGCTTCAGAATATTAAAAAAACTGAAGAATATTATTGGAATCGTAATTGAAGTGAAACATCTTGGCATTACTCTTGACGAAAAAGTAACTTAACTTTATCATAGAAATCTATCTATTACTAGGACATATGGCCAGTTTAAACATGCTTTTAGATTCAATAATGAAGGATTTACCACACCTCTCTATCATGGGCATCGCAGGCCCGATATTTTCTGAACTTGTTCAGTTCGCCTGGCCATCCCGTATTCTGCTGGCATTGGTTCCGCATTTGATCTCTGGAGATCCATGTTGCCAGTCGGGAAAGCCATAGGTTGTATGCCATTCTTGAAACATGACCAATTTGAGTTTCCTAATGGTTTCCACAATGTCTCGAACTCCTGTTTTTCTCCTATGCTGTCTTGTGGTCTTGTCATGTGATATTGAGCATGATTCTCTCTTGTGCACGTTGCATGCTTCTCTTTTTGTGGGTCAGTCTCTTGGTTAGGTTACATGTTTCAGCTCCATAAGTGATCATCGAGAGGTTCTCAATTTTACTATGGTGATATCATTTTGACAAATTTATTGGAGTACATACACAATATATATTTATAAAGAGTAAAAATGTTTTGATTATGAAATACAGGATACCAATCTTATCCTAGTGTTTAGAATTTTAAAAAAATACCTACATATCTATGTAGCTACATTAGAGTTCATAAAAGAACAATCCTTCCATAAGAAATCGAATATTCTGAGAGAATTGATAAAATGATATTTTAATGCACACATCTAAACAAAAATATAGAAATGATCTATCATTTCAGCAGTAGATCAAGTGTTTCATCTCTATATCCTCGAGGTGAGGTTCCTTTTTTTTCTGGTTGATTGGTTATTCATGAGGCTATTTGTGAATAAGTGTTTCCATTGGGTGAGTTTTCACCTCATACAGAAGATAATTGCCTTTAACTTGAAGTTAATAAGCTTAGTTTAATAAGCTTTTTTTGTTTGTTTTTGTCAAACTCCTACTATTGAGTTCATAAGTTGTTTTGTTGTTGTTGTTGTTGTTGTTGTTGTTGTTGTTGTTCTTCTTCTTCTTCTTCTTCTTCTTCTTCTTCTTCTTCTTCTTCTTCTTCTTCACGCTTGGTGTTTGGCCATGTAAACGATACAATAACACGTTCTGAACTATTTGAATTTGGTCTAGTTTTATTATCAAGATACGCTATTTCTTAGGCAATGTACATTGGCGTGTGTGTGTATTCATGTGTGCACATATATGCTTTACAGCCGGATGATATGACTAATTTGGGTGACATTCCAGGAATAAATGTTTCTTTTCCGTTTTCTTTTTTATCTGTATGCAGTTTCAAATTCCTTTGAACCTATACGTTGTATATGTAATATATAAATACCACACTCCGATTATTTACCACGTGAAAATGATAAGCCCAACGGTGACAATTTTCTAAAATTGCTAATGTTCTATACCCAGTTGTTTATAAAAGTTTAAGACAATAGGAGAGACTCAAAAGGAGTGGTCTGGAAAAGAAAATAGGTTACATAATCTTTCTCTAAGATAGAAGAATGAAGAAAAGAGAGTAGAAATACCCCTTGGATAGGGTCAGAGACCTGTGCCTCAAGTCATATGCATTAACAACGCAATCAGAATTTACCTTCCTGGGGAACCAGCCGATCTCCATTTTCCGTCGAGGTGTAAACGTAAAAATAAACGCCAATTCCAGCAATACCCAAGCGGAGACTATAAAGCTTTACCTACAATAACCCTTTTTTCCTGATGTGTGATTCAAGCCTGCGTCCCAATCTGCACAGGCTGCTATATTGTCGAGTTACTCCTCTGAGGGAGTTGCAGACCTCCATGGTTAGAGCAGATCTTATCCTGCCGGAGTGTCTTAGCTCTTTTCGTATATATGCAGGCAGCCCTCTTTTGAAGGTTTGGTAGAACTCTATAGCCAGCTCAGATACCAATCATCTTCTGAGAGTCCATGTCCCGTGGTTTAACAGCCCAGATTAGTCCCACTGCCAGAATACTTCCCAAATGCTTAGCCTGACCCCCATAGCTAGCTCAGGCATCTTTTAGGGGAGAGAAATTCCCATCAAAACCTACGTCTTAGGGGTCTTGCTCCTATTCGTGTCTTTGGATGTAAACCCTCTCTTTAAAGGATAGATTCGTTCATGCACAATAGTGGATTACCTTGAAAATTCATTGCACAGATTGAAGGGTTATTCTGCTTCCCCGCTGTTGAAGTTCCTAAAAGTGAAGAGAATCCTACCCTACCAAAAATCTTTGTTCGCGAAGCCAAGTCATCATTCATGCGTTCAAATTACTGAATCGAAATTGATAGTTTGCAAGCATTGATAGTGGGACACTTGAGATTGCGAGGACCGTGAAATATGCTACTTTTGTTACAATAGTTGATCTAACAACGCTACAAGGTATGAGTTGTTTAGCTGCTTCAGTTTACGTATAGTTACGATTGATAGATTAGCCAGAAAGAACACAGCCACCCATGATGCTGTTTCACTGGGGGCCAATTAGCGACACTCAGTCTGCAGCCTTCAATTAGCCACATTTTTTTCACCATTTATTACGGTTTTCCATCCAAAAATGTTCTCAACAGATTCTCGAGATTTTTTTTCCAACAGACTAAATTCGAAAGTGGAAGTTCCAATCCTGAACAGAAATTGTAAGAACGACTCAAATAGAATGCTATGTAAAACATGTGTTGAAATTCAAGACGTTAGAGCAAATACAATATGAACCTTTGATGTCTATGTAAAGAAAGGAAAGATAGCGTGACGGACTGTTACTTTTGTATGACTAA
The DNA here is from genome assembly GCA_963457665.1 of Thysanoteuthis rhombus. Lineage (NCBI taxonomy): Eukaryota > Metazoa > Mollusca > Cephalopoda > Oegopsida > Thysanoteuthidae > Thysanoteuthis > Thysanoteuthis major. Next base: position 762,635 of record OY735200.1, on the reverse strand, counting down.
CCTACAAGGTAAGCTAATATTTTATAAATTTTAAATTTTGATTGATAATTTTTTGAGCACATTGAAACTTGATTGAATTTAGTATTTTATCAAAATAAAATTGATGTATGGATATTTTGTAAATTTTTTCTTATCCAAATTTGCATGCTATATTTCAATTGAAAAAAACCTTATGCTACATATTCTGATTTACCTTCAGTCATAAAGGCCGGTGCCTAATGTTCCAGAATTTCCGGTACTCAAAGTACCCAAGGACAAACATTTTCCTCAAGATACTGATGAAGAATTTAACGGCAATGACAAATGAGCATCCAGACAGCGATACAAATAAACCCAAATCCTTAAACCAAGGATAACTGGACAATCTAGAGATTTAACTTGGTACATACCTACGTGAAAGCAATTTACTTGCTCCGGATGCAAGATATTTCTGGTATTGCAACAGAGATAAAGTGTTCTATAAGTGTTTCAAACTACACAGCAATATTTTATTAGTGGGGGAGATTGGAATCGGTTGTAACAAAGGATCGTTGCAACAGATCTTGTATTCCCATCAATGGTAGATTAATGACACATAATGCAAATGCATAGTTGACCCCGTCATACACACACCTCCTACTATCCTTAAAAGAATTTAAAATCATTTTTCTAGAAATAATAAGGAGTGAATTTCAGTCCTCTTTTTTTTACCAATTCAAATGTGATTTTTATTTATTCCAGAAGTCATTCAAGAAATTTAAGAAGAACCCATTCAATTGTCAACATTTTACTCACACTGGCGACTCCTGCAGCTCCTTTAATGTGGCCAGCATGCACGATACTTACATAGTTAGCCAGCAACACCAATTTGAAAACTGAAGAAACTTATGTCAACATTTTTGCCGACAGTTTTGGTTGACCTTACCTAAAAAGTGGAATTTAAATCTCACATCTTTGTTCAGTAGATTTCAATTTTCCTATTCGGTCATTAATTCAAGTCTTTGTATTATCATACTTATGCTGATTTCAGGTTTTAGGGAGTTACATCAAAGTTTGTGACAAAGAGTTGGAAAAAAAACGTTGCAAAACGTTTGAAATATAAACAAGAGCCACAAGTTCAATGACGTGTCCACAATCTGAGGTAGCAATAGCAGGAGGCGGAGGAATATGAGCAAGTAGTGTTTCTTTGAGGCAACTGATTATCATACTTTTAAAATATTGGGACGTGGAAATATTTTGCAAGTATTAATTTCAATAAAATAGTAAAAGACCATTTTGGCCGTTTTGGCCACTCTGGGCTTTTTTCAAATACAAAATTTCTACCAAAGCATTATAAGCAAATGATCGGAAGACTGTTCTTTTAATGACGTATACTTTTTGATGGTGTCACATATAATTGTGATATCACACCCATTCATTCCAACCTGATTCTGTTGTTTAACATAACTGAGACCGACCGACAGACCGACCAGAAAGTGTCTAATGGAGATGTGTGGACACATCTAAAAAAATTGACTACAAAGACTTTTGTTCATTCTGGCTTTTACTTAAATTTTCATTATTGATGCAATAGGAAATATTTTCGGGTTTGGTGGACCGCATATCAAACACTTTATGCTGCTACAACATATTCGAGAAAGAAATTATTAGAATATACTGAACAGGAAAAAAATGAGGGCTTTAAAAAGGGAATAATAGTTTAGTAATGGCGTAATGGTTAGTATATCCGCCTCTCACTCAGAAGAATCCGGGTTTGACTCTCGGTATGAGCAAAGAGTGTGAAAAACTTTTGATTGAGACAAATTTCGCTGTGTACACAGAAACTAACTGACTATACCCTAGGCTATGTGATTTGGGAAAGGAATCCCACTGTCCACCATTACAAAAGTAGAGTAACCTATTGGGAGAGCTGTCATCAGATCGCATCCAATTACCAGCGCAGTTCAATCTTTGACTTAATTTGATTGAATGAAAAATAAATAGTCACTCAATAGAAACCGTCATGCAAGCAATATATTTTGACAGCATAATCAATCAAAGATTGGAGCAAAGAATTGATCAATGAATAAGTTACTTCTGCCTCTTTGGGACAGTGAGCTCTAAAAGAAATCTTAATTTTCGATAAACGAACAAAGGAATCGATTTAGCATAAACCTACTCTGCAAAATGAACCCCTTACTAAAAACCTTTCTTTGAAGATGGAAAATTTTAAAAAGTGTTTTTCCTCGACGTAATAAGGAGTGACTGTATGCATGTAAAACCCTCTGGCTATATTGGTAGGGTCAGTATGTGTTATACATACATAGCCAACCAAACAGCCATCCCGACTAGCATCAAAACAGAGAGAAACCTATATTGATGGTTTTGGTTGACAGTTCTGCACATGGAGCAAAAGAAATTCAAATGTATCATGTTGAAATTCATGTAAAAATTTTCTTCTCAATTATCTACCTGATGATTTTTATCACAAAGTTTTAAAAACTGATTGAATATTTATGACAGACTCTGCAGCACAGAATGTCTCTCAGTGGCTGACTATCACCTGTGCTGTTTCGCGTGTCCGGAAGTTTCGTCGATAACCATCTTTGCTGAAAAGTTTTTTTCATTGGTAGAGTTTTTAACCGAGAGACGTTTCGTCGGGGAACGTTTTGTCAAATGGACTTTTTCTTCTTTTTTTCCCCCAATATCATCTAATCAACAGACGTTTTGTCGAATTGACATTTGTTGACAATCTGTTGCAACAATATGAAAACAGGATTTTTACCGAAAAGAGAAAAATTTCGAAAATAAATTTTATGTTATTTTGTGTTCTACTTATAAATCTGTATTCTTATTATTCCAAAATATTCGCATTTCATATTGCGAAAAAAATCTCGACCAATGTCGATTCATTAGAATTAAAGAATGAAGTTTCAATCTTTTTTTAAATGTTCACAATATTCCATAACAAAAATAAAGGTCAGCAATCTTTATCGATAGGACTTTTCGTCCAACAAACTTCAGGGAAATTCAAGGTTTTTGTTTTTTTTATTTCAAAGATAATCCCATTATCTTAGTGAAAATTAATACTCAAAAACATTGATACCAATCACCAATTTTCAATTTTCCTGCCTATCATCATTTTTATATTTCATGTTTGGTTTAATGAGTTAGACACAACTTTCATTATATCAGGGACCTGCAATGACTGTTTTTTTTTTAGTTTAAAGCGTATTGCAATAATTTGAAATTTTTGTTTTCAGTTGCACGTGTACTCAAAACTGGTTTTAAATTGTTTTAAAATATTGCTTTATCGTCCATAAATTACTTTGCTTACACGTATTACGACAAAGCAATAAATGTCTGTTCTTTAAAATCTTCCAAAAATGAATTAGCCCTCATAAGCATTTTACTAATATGCGTTCCGAGGAATGTCCATTGGCGAAAAGCCCAGTTGACGAAACATCCTTCTGATGATTAGGTTGTCAACAAAACGGTCGTCAACTGTCTCCCAACAGTCTGTTGATTAAACGCCCGGGGGCCATTTTTGTGATAAACTTAGGTTTCGCCAACCTAACCTTATTAAGCCTAACGTAACCATAACAACCTATACTACGACGATTTATTTTCTAACCTGGTTGTGGTGACATACATGGCTGTATTCCCTCTGAGGCACTGAATGTATTCTACAAGGTAGAATATATTTAGATCTTTAATTTTCAAAACTTTTTTTATAAGTAATTATACTTTCTAAGTCTAGCGTAAGACTATTTAGTTTCCTAAATGTTTATGAAAAGAAATTTGCAGATCATCAAAGTTCCCCCCCACGCACACACACACACACATTTTGGTATTACAATCATTTCTCTAACCAGTTAACTATTATAACTTTTGTCAAACTTCAGTCCAAACCTAGACTACAATTTTTCTGACTACACAAAGAAAAAAAAACAAACAAGAACAATTCCCCTAAATTGAATTAAACTTAAATTCATATAAAGTCTTACGTACGTACCAAAATCCATATTAGAAATACACAACTGCTTATTTTATTCTTATAAATGCCTTTGTACCTCTGTACTAAAAAGATGAGACTTCAAAATCCCTGTTTATTGTACGTATAAACGAAATAAAAATTGCAGTAATCATTTCCAGTCAGAAGTGAAGTTGGAGTTTGACCCTGCAACAAGCAGGGTTGTCTTACTATTTATCAAATGTAAGAATCTATTAAGATTTACCTTCAACATTTACATCCTTGCAGAAATTTTTTGAATGATTTCTACACAGGGTCCACTGAATGATCTAAGATTCTTTGAATTTACTTATTTTTAGTATTCATTAGTTGCTGAACTTGAAGAATGCATGCACTTAGTCATAGGATTTCTTGGTTGAAATTGACAGCCTGTGAACATTAGCATAATAATATGTCGCGGTGAATGTTTTGGCATAAAACTCGGTGGGGTGTATTTCTCAAGAATAAACAAATATAAGAATTAGTAGAAAGAAACAAGAACAGAGATTACATTGTTGTGCACATCAGATATGATAGTAGAATTCCGTCTTGTAATTATCTAGAATTTCAAATGAAGTGATCTTAATTATCTATGATTTCTTTTCTTTGCTCAATAAATGCACAGCAAGAGCTGTACAATGCAGCTGTATATAAATGATTACATGAACGAATGGAATTGAATATTTCTTCACATTCAAAATACAGTTTATTTAAGGCTCCATATCTAAGCTGAATATATGAAAAATATTAGCTCTCTTAGGGCGCTTTTAAGGAGTTTGTTGCAAAAAGAAAGTAAACTGAGGCTTGATAGATATTATAGAAATTTGTAATCTGATTAGCATAAGTAGGGAATGACCTTGAAAAGGTTGGGAACTAATGGTCTAAATCGATTGCGAAGCAGATAAAAATGAAAACAGCTACGAAAATAAAAGATAAAACAAGGTGAAAATCTACACAACTCAGTCCCCCTTTTCATTTCAATTTAGGTAACGTATTTTTAAATTTGGTTACCATATTTCGAAATTTAGTGGCCGTAATTTTTAATTAGAGGAACATATCTAACTGAAACGAAATTTCTATGAATGCCGAAAAGGTTTTATTCAGACCAAATTTGAATAGGTTAATGAATTCCATGTAAAAGGTTAGAGAGAGTGGGCGAACAAAAGACAATATTTTGACGTCACTCTACTACTTCAGAAACTGTCAACAAAGGTTCTTTCAGGTTTCAAATTGATCTGAGGGGGCTGACTAGTTGTCTAGCTGGCAATATATGTATGTGAGTAAAACGCATACAAGCAGCACAGATAGAGTTAAGGGGCTGAAAATTTAAACTTTAGCTCCTGATTAAGTCTAGAAAAAACATTTGGGGTTTTTCCCTCCCCAGTAGGTTTTAGTGATGGGTTCAATTTACAAAGTAAGTGCATGAAGAGTTAATTTTTTTGTTTGTGTCTGCTGGTTTTTCTAGTTCAGACTTTTTTATTGATCACATTCCAACAAAAGGCAAGAGAAGTAAATTATCCTTTGATCACCCTTTTTTCGAATTTTCAAAAGTAGGGCATAAGACGGTTTCTGGAATGATTAACCAGACGTGTTCTTGTTTGAGTTCAGTATCACATGACGAGTTGTTACTTGATTTGAGAAGTTGTTTGATTGTTCAGTGGGAAGCAACTACTCTGCATAATCTATGAAATGAGCTTTTATGTTGTGCAAGGTGGGAAGATTGAACAAAACTACTTTTTCAGTCATTCGTGAGAGAACCCATCCCGGCTAAGTGGATCAATTCAAATAAAAATCTCCCTCTCTCTTTCTCCATCTCCCCCCCTCTCTCTCTCTCTCTCTCTATATATATATATATATATATATATATATATATATATATATACACACACACACATATGTATGTGTATACACACACACACACTCATACACTCACACAAACACACATACACACACCCTCACACACATATATATATATACATATATATACTGACAAACAACATGCAGTATGAAATAAGCTACATATCAGAATCACACCTGGAAGAGGAGTGTTTGATTAATACTGCTGAGAGGTTATCTTAATAAGACTGTTTTTCATCCCTAAAACGGTTGCAGGGTCAACAACTGATGACCCCCAAGAAGAGAAATTTACACATAGTACCATGATTATAAAGTATACGTAAAGCGTTGGGAAGACTGAAGAATATTGCATAAATTATATTAACATATTTTGGGAGATAAGTGACTGAAGTGGCACAAACATATTTCTAGAGTTTAATCCTGTGAATCTTACTGACCTTCCAGTTCTGTGGAGTATAGATTGGGATACCAGTTTCCGGTCTGAAGCAAAGGTTTCGATCCTGCCTCGTGGTACAGGATGGAATAATACATAGTTTATCTGAAGAGTTGTAATACAACGAAACAGCTGTCTGCGGATGACACAATAATATATACATATATATATATATATATATATATATAAGTCGTTAAATGACTGGTGAAGTATCATTCGGCAGGGCCTGTGGAAGCTGGAAACAGTTATTGCAAAGCAAGGTGTTGGTCAAGGTCACTATACTATGCTCATCAATAAAATGTGTTGATTCTCTGGTTTACCCCGGGGCAAATATAGAATTAAAAGCAGTTGAAAATAGGTTGGCTGAAGAACAATAGTGTTTGTACAATGTATTTGGAGGAAGCACAACATATAAGGAAACTAAAATGGCGTTGGGCTGGTTATGTTGCAAGAATATCAGACTATCTCTGGATATAAAGGACTCATAAGATGGATTCTATATATCGTATGCCAAACTTTTACCAGCAAAAATAAGATTGCATTACAAACTAGAATAGTTAAGTAAGTATTCAGCGATACACATGATAGAAAGGTCCGTTGAATCTAAAGGAATATGTATATCTAACGATCGATGCTGAAAGGATGATGGTAATGATATGGGGTGGCAAAAAAGCTTTGCACCATCTAATAAAATTCCTTCCAGATGCTGTGTTAGTGGTAATTCTCATTTCCGAAAATTGAACAATCATAGCCACGAAATATGTCAATGGGTTCTAAACTTCTTCATAAATTGTGTTTATGCACCTGTGTTTGCTTGTTTTTTGTTGTTTTTTTGATTTTTTGCTTGTTCGTTTGTTCCAACGTTCATGACGATACTGTTTTGTCTATAGACATAGAAATTGGCATCTGCTATATCTTTTCTAAATTAAAACATCCTTATTTTTTTACCTTATTACGGCTTTTGTTATTAGTTTATTCATAACATCTAGATTCTGGAGAATCTAGATTTTTCTAGTTTTCTTTTTACTCCATTTAAAATGTTTTTTACTCTATTGTAATCTTTTTCAATTGTGAACGAAAATGTTATAAATCGAATATATTCTGATCGTATGAATTCTTTGGTCGGATGTGTTCATATAACTTTTGACGCTATGGTTGCTGACTGTGATGGCAAGTCTTTTTTTGGGTGGGATCTTGTCTAATCATTCGTATTTGTCTTCAATTATCCTGGCTGAAAACAGACCACGTCCACGTGTTCATTTGAATTGCTTGATTGAAAATTGTGCAATTTTTCTTTTTTTTTTCTGTGTCCTGATTAGGGTTCACGATTGATGCAGTGTAGAGTAAAAGATAGGGAAAATCAAATTCTGTCCAAAAACTGTTTCGTTTGTTTCTGATATTATTGATAAAATTACAAAATTTCATAATCTTTAAAACTTTACTCTTTATTATCTCTCGAACAAAACATTTTGTTCAGTTTTTTTCTCTTTACATTTCCCCAGATGACCTTTTACAGTTTTCAATTTGCTTTGTAAGAGTATTCTAAATCGGTCCCTTTGTTTGTGTCCGGCAGCATCCACGCTCATTTTGAAAAAATCAGACATTTTTCAGTGATTGCTACCAAATGAAAGACTTGAGGCATAACTCGTTTATTGTACATCACTTTTTCTAATTACTTTAATTGATCACTCAGATACAGCATGCTTCCAAAAGACGTTAGTTACGTGAAAGTTTCTAGTGGGCGACTAACCAGACCTAATTCCTGCATTTGAATTCTTGATAACATGTCCGATTGAGCAACTGATTGGGTAGTTCCCCTTTCTTCAATGGTATAGTTTACAAGGAACCTATTTTTTTAGAGTAATTGAAGTGAACTGAATTGCAGTTACGTTTTATCAAGTCATATAAAGATGCTTTGTCCCGACAAAATGTGGAATGGTTTATTACGTATAGCAACTAGCTTCTCTCATTGTCAAACTTTCACACAGTTTTGACTCTATTTTCCCCACTTAACAATAATGTACGATTCCAAAGTCCCGAATAAGACTGAGAAGCAGAATTTTTTAAAATTATCAAAGAAAGAGAAAGAGAAATATTCTTACATCATCAATCAACAACAAAAAAAAAGAAAAGGGAAGAGAGAGAGAGAGGAAGAGTGAATTGAAAGCTATGGACGTTAGTTTCCAGTTAATAGTTGGATAGCATCAAATTATATCTAGAATTATCGAGAAAATATCTCTATACTATTCTGTTAAGTCCCCTTCCATGGTTTAAATCTAAATACATTTTTCAGCCAAAGAAAAATATTTTTACAAAAGTCAAAGTGATTTCAAAATGTGTAAGCTTCTGTCCAAGTGGACTTTGACCCTGAAGCGGCCAGTCTCTTTGGATTTGTCTTTTAGTGATGTAACCAGTTTAGTTTCTCTCCGTTGTATAGGGTCCATGTTTCAATAGCCACTTGGAAATGAGACTCAATATTACATTGCTGCACCTTAGGAGTGGTTTTATTATTGCCTTGTCGGGATCGTTCACGCATTTTTCGAGCTATAAGTTGTTTTTATTACATTTTTCTATTACTCATACAATGTGGGTTGGCTGTTCATCAAGCTGCTGCAGTTTCTGCATAAATGAACAATTTTAACCCAATATGGCACCCATCACAAACCCAAACCCCGAAAAAAAGAATATCATTTGAAGTAAAAAAGATTAAGAGTCCGGTGAAATGCTTATTTTTATGATTCAAACCTGTTTTCCTCTCCCTCTATCAGCGGTGCATGAAGGTACGCTGAGAAGTATAATAATTTTGGATTGTTCTATATTTTGGGTGAGGGCTAGATCAAAGGTATTGGCAACAGGAGCAGTCACCGAGGGCGCCAAATGCTAGGAGATACCTAGCATATGTCTGAGAGGATTTTCAAGAAACACATGGAAAGATAGGAACATGAATAAATGAAAATAGAAAAAAAGTGAAAATAAGAACATTGCTGAATATCAAGTCTGATTTTTCTGGAATATGTCACAGTTAAATACTTTTTGTTAGGGTGAAGATACTATAAACGATTAATGTAGGAAGTTATATCATAATTTTGGTATAGGTGGGCATCAATCACTTACCCATAAGGTAGAGCTGAGCATTTGCTATTTCCAGTAAATTCCTAGGGTGCAGTTAATGATTATACAACAACTGTTTTTTTTTCATTGTCAAACTCTTGAACAGTTTCGACTAAGTTTTCTTCACCAAACAACGATGACGATTCCAAAGTCCCGAATAAGACTGAGATGTGGAAAGTTCAAATTATCAAAGACAGTGAAAAAGAGAGATTCTCATGTCATCAATCGACAAAAAAAAAAGAAAGAAAGAGAGAGAGAGAGAGAGCGAGAGAGAGAGAGAGGTGGGGGGAAAGAAGGATAGAAAGAGGGAAGGAAAGATAATGAGAGAAATAAGGAGAGGAAGAGTGAATTGAAAGCTATGGACGTTAGTTTCCAGTTAATAGTTGGATAGCATCAAATTATATCTAGAATTATCGAGAAAATATCGCTATACTATTCTGTTAAGTCCCCTTCCATGGTTTAAATCTAAATACATTTTTCAGCCAAAGAAAAATATTTTTACAAAAATCAAAGTGATTTCAAAATGTGTAAGCTTCTGTCCAAGTGGACTTTGACCCTGAAGCGGCCAGTCTCTTTGGATTTGTCTTTTAGTGATGTAACCAGTTCAGTTTTTGAAAATATTTTACAAAAGTTGGAGTGATTTTAAAACGTGTATTGTCTCTCTTAGATATGTCCACGTATTTCTATTAGACGTCGGTCAGTCCTATTTATGTAAATAACAGAAAGAGGAAGAAAGAAAATGTGTGGTGTCATAAGAAAAACATCTATTCTGATCTGATTATTAGAAGTATTATTTGTTATTGCAATATTATAGTAATAAAACTGGCTAAACTTTTATAACGCTAAAAGCGTTATATTTACCCATTAAAAGCCCACTTATTAGATGAAATAGCCATACACTATGACCCTATAACAGATTTGCTTCTTTCTTATAATGGCATAACAACGGGGAATTACGTTACAGCAACTCTTAAGACTCATGTTCGATCATTACACATCGATGCATATTAAGATGAGTTGCGAAACTTGAAATTTGAATACTTGAATTATTAGGAAAGAATTACCTAATAAATTAGCTTTAGGCTCCTTACTGCCTATCAATACATGGTTAACCCCGTCATTTCTGCCGGGTATATCCTGGTAAAATATCACAAATATTTCAATATCTCCTATATTTCCGATATATATCTGGAGAATGTGGACATTTCTAGGTGTCTGAAAAATCTAATTCATTCAATTGAAATTAGTGCATCTATCATCTGACTTTTGAGCTTATTTTCTGTTCTCATTAGAATTCCTGGTAATTTAAAGGATTGTTAAATTTATATAATCACCACGACCTGACCATGGCTTTAACAAAAAATCATTCTTGTTTTGAATGAGTAATAACCGGACAAGCGTGAAATCTTCCCTTTTCTTTCATCTTCGGAAAGGTTGTTTTTCAAAACCCAGCTTTCAAAAAAATTTTCGGACTTCGTTAATTTGTTTGCGTGTTCGAGCACACCCAGCCATACTGTTTCGTCAACAGACCTGGAAATTCCTATCGCTCCACTACTAGACCTTTTCTTGGATTAAAAAAAAAGATAACAATCTTTTGTTTATCCTTTGAGGGTAAAGACAATAATGACGGTAATAACGACTTCGACGTTGTTCCAGCGCTCCCAGTCATACCGTTTTATTGACAAACTTGAGTACATCGCTTCTAAAATCAATTTTTGGAAATTTGGGAAAGGGGCTTTGTTTTACTTTTGGGGGGATTCATCCATAAGGGTTTATTTATAACATCTCGATTCTCCAAAAAGTTTTTTTTCTATTTTCTAAGATATTTTCCAGTAGAGGACATAGTGATGTCACATATAAAATTTATTCTGTCTTCGTCCATGCTTCAGTTTTGACGTTACGGTTGTTCAATTAATGTCACAGTATTCATAAAAAATGTCTTCCGATTTCTGTTGCTCTTGTCGTAACTCTACAAAACCCTAGACAATACTTACAACCCGTCTAGTCATTCTTTCAGAGACCCGGATTTATCTAGATTTTTACTCATTTGCAAATAAAATAAGAAAATAGGCAGACCTGTTTAGTCACTAAAAAGAAATCGTCACATGACCAATGTCCTCAAACAGTATACAGTGATCATTTAAATAGATCGTAATGAAGGGGCGATCAATGAAAGCATTTTTTATTCAGTGATCACGAAAAAATATCTGATTTTTAGGAAACAAGCGTGGAACCAGCTCAATTGTTGCAGCCTATACGGATACATACACACACAGCCAGACAGACCAACTTGAAAACTGAAGAAACATATGTGGTCACTTTTGGTTGACAGTTTCTTATATTTTTGATGCTGAAAACATGGAAACAGCAGATGGCTGAAGTGTTCAATGCCATTCACCACTGGCAAAAATGGTTGTCATGTTTTTCGGAATACCAATCAGCAATGTCTAAATATCCAGATTTTCTCTTGATATACCAAGCTTTATATGTACGAAATTTAGTGCTATATTATCAATATCACTAATATTAGGATGCATCAAATTCGTTTTTATTTTTTCACAGACGTTCACTCCGAAGTTTATTTCATATAATGTAAAAACTATGGCTTCACTAAATTATTAACATGAATATTATATACATTCTATCATCATCAATAGTCATCAGCTGTATCGCTTGTTTCAAATGTTGTAATGGTGGATATAGATTTTAAGGTTCTGACATTATTTTAAACTGGGTCCTTGAAGCTGATCGCAGTAATCGGGAATTGTAGGGAAATGAAATAATATCTTGCCATCTGCCCCAAACTGATTTCAGCCCTCTCAGGACAGTGAGTTGTCCCTTGAAATCAAACCTGACCACCAGATGTCGATTATGATAGTTTAAAAAACAAGTTAGATGTGAACCAAACCACCTGCACTAAAAAATATTAAGAAGAGCTAGATTTATCGAAAAATACCATATGCAGAGCATACTTTAATTTTCACTTTGTTATCGTACAATAATGTGTCTTTTAAAAGTACTTTTCATATACCAAGATAAAATCTTTCACTTCCTTTTATTTTCTCTAATTAGTCTATACGTTTCTAATAATTAAGTCATCATTTCTTTCATTATGATAAAAGATTTTGCATTATACTGGTAAGTTGCTGAAATGTAATCGCTTTAAGATCGGCAGAGTACCAGATGGAGAGACGATCTATACAATTCAGAAAATACTGGCTCTGCGACGCCCATGATAGAGAAGTATGGTGAATCCTGGGAATGGTCTATGTCCAACGACGGACGTTAAGAGACTGATGATGATATATCACATGTACTGGCGGCACCAACGGAGCTAGAGGGCAGGAAATATTGACATTTATTCCTTTTTACATCTAGAACGAAAACTTTTGTTTGGTTTTAGGAAAATTATCGTCCTATATGAGTTTCAGTTGAGGTTCAATTTGCAATGTAAAATTGTTTTTTGAAAATCAGACTTTTTTAGAGATCACTGCCCAACAAAATGCAAGAGATGTAACTCGTCATGCCTTTTTCCGTCTTTTTTAATTTATTACCCCTGACACACATGTTGCCCATATGATTTAGTCATATGACGGTTTTTATAGAGTGACAAATCAGACCAGTCTTCTTAAGTATTTGATCCTAATAGGAGACCATGGATACTACTCTAATTAGGGTATCATACGTCCCCGTCCGTCTTAGCTGTCTCCACCCGGGAAAAATGTCCTCGTCTTAGTTTTCGACCGAATAAGGATGTACATCGGTCTTCTTCAACCCATGTGTCGTAAAACTGGTAAAACTGAGCTAAGCGAAGCCACATGTACGGGGCATCCAATAAGCATAAAGCTCACTATTCAGTAGGAACCATTAAACCATCAGTAGGAATGTGTATGCATACATACGAGGAGTATGAGACTGTGAACAATCATTTATTATCAACTTTATCCCCACCAAACTCATTCCTTTGAGAAGCTATACCAAGTCTAAGACGTCGCTCCCACTTGTGGAGACAGTGCTGGAAATCTCTGACACTGCCTTCAGTTGGTTCCTCAAGACTTGTTGGATATTTTCTATAGTTCCCAATCGGTGACCACGGATTTTGGTTTCTGACTTTTGGCTCAAATCAGGGGAGTAAGAAGAATATACTTTTCGGCCAAAAACTCGTTCACAGAGTGTGCTGTGTGAATCGTGTTGAAGTATCCAAGAGTCAGCGATCCCAGACCGGACATGAGTGACATTTTTTTTTATTTCTGAGTCATTCGAAGACCTCGGTAGTTAATTTAAATGACCGTCGTTCTTTTGGGGATATATCCATTATGAAAAACAATTGAGCATTGATTTGCATTTCTTTATTTTTGCTTATTATTAGGGCGGGGAGAGATGCTTCGGTGCTACTTCTCTCATGGACGTTTTATTTCTGGTTTAATATGACATATTTGAGGAAAGTAATTATTTGCTAAACCAGATTACCAGGTGGTATATATATAATTGAATAATTATGTCATCCACAGACAGCTGTTTCGTTGCTTTGCAACACCTCAGTATGGCTATAGACTATCCATTATTCCATCCAGTAGCACGAGGTAGGATCGAAAGCTTCGCTTCAGACCCAGAGGCTGGCATCTTACCTCTACCCTAGGCAGAACAGGACGGTCAGTAAGGTTCAATTCAAGTAATAAATTTATTCATGCATGAATTCCCCATCCAACAGAGTACTCTATTCCTAAGTTGAAAGAGCATTTTATATGTATATATATATATATATATATATATATATATATATATATATATATATATATATATATTACTTGCATGTTTGAGAGTTGGAGTTCACAAAACGTTCAATATTTATTGTTCGAAGAAAAGACCTGACAATTGTTACCATTCCAGTTCCAAAATAGACACCGTTTGTGCTAGGGTCAGTATTTCCAGGGTTAGGGTTTAGGGTTAATATTTATAGGGTTAATATTTCAAAACAGGAAGTGTGACAATTACCAACGACTGCTTATATCTCACTTTTTTGGTCAAAAACATCTATATTAAGACCAAATATGGATTAATACCAGTGGATCTGAAAATCGCCGTGTATGAGGCACTTTCAGATGGTCTAACTCACTTTTGTCAAACTCCTACTGGGTTTGCTTCATTTTCTCAACCAAACAAAAAGACATGGTCCGACTTTTGGATGAGAGTCAAAAGTTCATTAAATTCAAATTATAGCTGGAGAGAGAAATATATTCTATTCTGGCTTCATAAATCAACAAAGGGGGAAAAGGGGAAAAAGAAAAGAGAGAAAGAAGGAGAGGGTGGAAGCAAGAAAGAAGGAAAGACAGAGACGAAATTGAGGAAAAGGAAAGAAACAAAAGGAAAGGGGCAAAAGAAAGAAAAAGTTAGAAAGAGAGAACTAAAGAAAGAAATAGAAAATGGACGCAAGATTGAATTATCTGGTGTAGCTAAACAGATTATCTTAATCAGAATGAATTACTTTTTTCTTTTTATCTTTACGATGATCCTTTCTCTTTCTTCTTTACGGTTCTCAATCCTAACTGTCCATGGAAGGAATCTGATATTTTGCGCGCACGTCCTTCTCAATGAGTGATCGAAATAGTGGCATCCAAGTTTGTCCCTGAAGCATTCAATATTGAAGATATGCGAGACAAGTTTGTTAGCAATCACATCACAGTTTTTTCAAACTCTTCTGATCACGATTATGACCTTCCCACATTCTTTGAGATCAGATAAACTAAACATGTGTTCGTTTCAATGGTCTAGATGTGTTCAACATACTCGTTATATTATTTGTGTATGAATTGTGGCCGTGCTATTATTATTATTGTTACGAACAAGTTTAATAATATAAGTATTTTATTTTTGTTCAATTCTCAGCTCGACCCAGACTGTTCTAAAGAGTAATTGGATATAAAATCTCAAGAGAAAATGTTATGTAAGAAAAATATTTATTTAGAAAAATAGCTGAAATAAAAAAGATATATTTGTTGTCTTGTTTGTTTTTTTAGGTAAAAAATAACTTTAACAAACGATGAGAAAAATTATTTGAATGTTTCAAAATACCGTGAGTGCATAAAAAAATGAGAAAAATTATGATAAATTCTATTTTCAATGTAGCAGGAACATTTTCAAATTGAGTTTCCGTTGCAATGAAAAGACTTGAAAATCAATTCCGACGAACCAAAAAGCTACTCACTCAATGAATCACACTTCCATTTTTTCAACAAACTCATTCGTTCTTTCTTTACCTTACTCTCGAACTCAATAAATCTTCCTTTCAGTCACTCAAAGACTCACTTCAGTTAAGAACAGTACACTGCCACTACGGACAACCAACCAAATAAACATATTAAATTGCATTTGAGTCTTTTTTCACTGGATTTCTATCAACATTATACGATATCCGAAACTGACAAGTTGAGAGACACTGTACAAAAAGTTTGAAGGAGCGCTATTGGCAAGACGTGAATTTTGAGCAAGATTTTCATGTGCTCTTAGTAAGAGTTGAAATTTTCATCCACCAGTTTCTAATGTTTCCATTTTCAGTCTGTAGTGCGCCCCAGAGGACCTTTGCGCCTTAGGTAACCGCGTGGATTCACCTTCTAGATGAGCTACTTATAAAGAAGAATTTACTCTTTCGCCGAAAAAACCAGATGAGTTTTAAGGTTACAACACAGAGTGGCACTATCAGGAACAATTCTAGGTAAATATGTTTTACGAACGGGCAATGAAGCTGTTTATTTGACCAAAATTCGTTGGACTCGTTCAATTTCTCCCATTGTCGTCTCATACTAGAAATTATATTAATCATGACACCTTGTTCATGGCCTTTGTATTTACCCTCATCGGTCACTGCAATTGAAGCAGAACTAAAATAGTAATATTCGCTTGCAAAGAATTTCTCGATGTCTTTGACCACGTACATGGATCGATGGTTTGGCACTTTTAATCTGAGTTTTTCTGATAAAACCCCGATCCATACATCATCTGGCATGAAAAAGGGATTAAATACAGATGCTTTTAAAAGTTTGCTGATAGTCTTAATATGGGCCGCATAACCATAACCATGACAATAAGGTGGATAATGGGCCCCCTTGTATAAGTCTTCAGTGGGGAGTTCTGTGAACTGCTTGCGTCTGCGGTGAACAGCTGGTCCGTTGCCGACTGGGAAGCAAAGAGCGAAGCGATTATCATGATGTCCAATCATATAATCTTTGAACAAAAATGAAGTTAACTTGTCCAAATCAATAAATAGTTCATCATTCATAACCATCACATACTCTGCATTTGGACAGTATTCAACACTCCACTTCCAGGCTAGCAACGTCTTTAAAGTCAAGTTCCCGTAAGATTCCAGGAAATCTGCTTGGAGGATATCCCTAAACTTCAGACTTTCTTCTTTTATTAATCTATTTTCTGAATCGTTTTTCGACTTGCCAAACAAGAATGCGTGTGTCACAGGTAAAGCAGATTTGCGCTTCCAATAGTGACTGATCGCTTCCCTAAATATTCTTCTCCGAATGTGATGAGCGTAAATAGTCCGGACAGCTACAAAAAGAAAAACTTTATCATGTTCAGAACACATCTGGTCTTCGTTGATTAACAATTCGTAATTGCTTGACCTTGATTTTTGTGGACCGTAATAGAACTTGTCGACTTTTGAACGTCTCGGCTGAGGATAGGAAATAAACTTCGTTGCTTGAAGCATCTGTTTCCGCCAATGGAAGTACGATGATTGTTCACCTGATGGAGAGAAAGAGAAAATAAAAACAAAAAAAACCATTAATCTTCATTCATTTTCAGAATATGAATTATAATCTATATCCATACGCTGGTCGTACACTTATACTACGTGCTACGTGTACGTGTATATTTAGTTGTAATATGTATTTTTAAAAGTATTTTTTCAAACACTATTTTAAAAAAAACTAACAAACGACTGCATTTTCATATAATGGAAGAAAAAAGTATGATTTTTCAGAGTTAAAATTTGAAATAAAGTAGCAAAGTGTTGGATTAGTATGTAGTACAGAGGACATATACTACAGGGCCAGCATTTCCGAGGGTCCCGTACCAAATGGCTCTCGATTCAGTGATTCTACGCTTGATCTATCACAACATTACTATACTTCCTTCAAATTTCATGAAATAGTGGTTGTTTAAGTTGGAAGTGTTAGCCAATCATAGCCTTTAATTGGGGGTTATTATTCCAAATTGAGAAATATGCAACGTGCTCATGAAAGAATTATGCATGATGATGATGATGATGATGATGATGATGATGATGATGATGATGATTCCAAAACAGTGAGTAATGTTATGTTGTATCAATGTTATGTGAATACGATCTAGAATTACTATGATATTTTAAAACAAGAGCATGGGCATCCAGTATCCCTTTTTAAGTCAGGGACAAAATACTTTTTTCCGTGTGTGTGGGGTTATAATCAGGGGAGATATATTCAGATTTTTGTTGTCAGGGATGGGGCTAGAGAGTGCCTAAAATGTGACTTATCCTAAGCTGTCACTGTTCATAATGATCCTTTCATCCCCAGCATTCATGAGTTTCCACCTTCCAAATCTCCTCGCCCTCGGTAATAAGGCCTGATGTATCCCGTGGCCATAGCATGAAAAGTGATACCATGCCTGAAATATTTCAAATATTTGTCGTATTATTCAGCTATGTTGCAAATGAAAAAAGATATTATTGTACTATGCAAGCAAAAAAAAATACATCTTTTCTATCGTTTATGTGCGCGCGTGTGCATGTGCGTGTGCATGCGTGTGTGTGCGTTAGGCACTTCGATATCTTGGTTGGCGTCATAGGATTTTCAGTATTAAAGTAATTTACAAATGAAACTGAGTTAACAACATTTCCTATTGTCAGTTTACCGAGCAGTACTATGATATTGCTCATTATGTTGGTGCGTAGAGAAATGTATGAATGTTTGTATAGGTTTGCATACGTCTGTACTCTCTGTAGATAGAGACATAGTACGTATATAAATATCAATTTGAGGATATTCATGAATGAAAACGGAAAATATTAATGCAAACGTACCGTTAATCCTGGTAAAAATATAAAAGACGAAGATCATCTTGAGCAGTCGATACATATTTCTAAAAAGAAAAGAAGTGAGGATATCAATCATAAAATGAACATAAAATACAATTTCTGATTATCAATATTTGATTAACAATAGGCATAGTTAGGCTTATTTATCGAATCTGAATAAACTGCGTGCTCAATTTTGTAGATCATTTTTAAACTTGAATATAACTGGGGAAATTGTGTGGTTTGGGTGAGCACCAGGAATACTCGACAACTGGCCATTCTACAAAGTTGATACTTGCCATGTACATTAATAAGCTCACCAGACATTGCATTGTCGAGTTCGATCCGTAGATCCAGAAAAGTCTAATGAAAATGAATAAAAAATAAAATCGAGATGGAAGATAATTCATATGTAATTATAGATATAAACTATCTGAACCGTCACCGTTGAAGAAAAGTTACGGAAATGTCTCGAAGCCGTACTTTTGGACAGTGGACAGATATTCATTTTAAATGACTATTATGGCTGGTTGCTCCACACACGAGTCAAGTCCTTTCCTACATGTACCTTCCGAATGGGTACTGCCCTAGTTATATAAACCCAAGAAAAGTACTCGTCAAACATGACAGGGTTATTTAAGTAATCGTAATCAATTTTGCCTTGGATCAGAGTATCTGTGCATTCTACTTAGGGTCAAACTGTCGCTCTAGGTGCGATGCCATGGCCGAAGATAGCTGACTGAGGCTCGGTATTGCTCGGCGCAAGAAGACTAGGATTCGTCCTATGGCTTCAAAAATATTACTCCTCCCGGTCTCGGGGAAGCAGTAAGCCCCGGAGCAGTACCGTCTTATCGTACTAAAAGGGATGGGTCAAACTTGCCCTGACGCCTTCAAAACAGTAGTTGCAGAGACTGGAGCATATTTTTTTTAGCTTTCCGTACTGAACCCACAAATGAACCGTCCTCGTGTCACATTGTGCTCTTGTGGGGAAGCGAGTAAATACTGATCAAAGAGTAGTATCTATACACTGTAGTGGAAGTTAATATCCATTGTCCCAGAACTCTCCATCATGAGCGTATTTTCTGAATTTAGCTGGCTTGTCACACTGTCTCCGTTAGGTTACATGTTTCAGCTCCATAGGTGACTATAGGGAGGTTACATTGGTTGTTGATCCTTCATTCAAGAACTAGTGGATTTTTATTGTTCTTGCTCAACCAAAAGTTTGCCAACCTAGTGGGATTTTTCCGCTTGATTTTCTTCTTTCGAGAATTCCATGGTAGATGGAGTGGTCCACTCTGTTCAATTCTGCTTTTTCGACTTTGATTGTTATGTATTTGCTCTAAACATGTGGGCTGTACATGATGATCGTTTTGCTGGTTGATGCAGAGGCAAAATTTCTTGTTTTCTTCATGAAGTTCGTCTAAGATTTTTTTTAGTTCGTGAAGGACCTTAGCAAAGAGGACGATGTTGTCAGCAAATCTGAGATTACTTAAGTATACACGGTCTATTGTGATTCCTTTGTGTTCCTTGTGTAGGAATTGGAAGATCATCTCAAGGCAGGTTGTGAAGAGTTTAGGTGAGCAGATATCACCTTGTCTCGCCCCTTTTTCTATTTGAGTCTTTCTGTTGCTCGATGAAGGAATTTTTGTGTTGGTTGCAGTACTCTGACGGGGTCTACACCTTGCTAAACTTTGTGTCAA
>OY735200.1:640000-740000 GCA_963457665.1 Thysanoteuthis rhombus | reverse complement strand
CCCTAAAGACCCCTTCAACGAATCCACAAACACAATAACCCAATCCCTAACAGAATTATACAACAGCAACATGATTGATAAAAGGATACAAAATATACTTAAACCCACTTCCTCAAAATCTGCTAGGTTCTACTTACTCCCCAAAATCCGCAAACCAAATAACCCAGGTAGACCAGTCATCTCCTCCACGAACTGCCACACTACCAAACTATCCAAATTTGTAGATTACTACATCCAACCCTTAGCAACACAAATTAAATCATACATACGTGACACCACAGACCTCCTAAACAAAATCAAACACATTACAGCAATCTCAGACAAAGCACTTCTAGTCAGCATGGATGTTAAATCTCTTTACTCCAACATCAAACATGACGAAGGTATCCTAGCACTGACAGAAGCCTTAAACAATAGAACTACTAAAGAACCTATCACAATAGCAATTACCACTTATGCACCACATTCTAACTCTAAACAGCTTCAACTTCAACAATAGACACTTCCTCCAGGTGAAAGGCTGCGCCATGGGCACAGTAGCAGCCCCATCCTATGCCAATATCTTCATGGGTGAATTTGAAGAAACCTACATTTACCCCAAGATATATAACGATTGCATTTTTTTATGGTAGATATATAGACGACATTTTTTTCATATATACAGGCGAAAAAGCCAAACTAGATAATTTCTTTACACATCTAAACTCTGCACATGACTCTATTAAGTTTGACTTTATGACATCCACTGACTCAATACCCTTCCTAGACACCCACATATACATAGATAACAACAGGAACCTCCAAACTACCCTCTACACCAAACCCATGGACACCCACAATTACCTCCACTCTAAATCAGTCCATCCCCAACACCTAAAAAGAAGCCTACCATTTTCACAAGCCGTAAGAATTAAAAGAATCTGCTCTAAAAATAGTGAACTTAATAGACACAAACATAACCTAATACAATGCTTCACCCAACGAGGTTATCCACTTGATGATACTAAAAACCAATTAAAAAAAGCAACTAGAATACCCAGGGATGAAACCCTTATACTTTCCTACAAAAATAAACCTGACTGCATACCACTTATAACTACCTTCAACAACACACTCCCACACATCATCAATAAGAGATGGAACATCTTCACGATTAAAACAGATCTAAGAGAAACATTTACAGATCCTTGTGTCATCGCTTACCGCAGGCCAAAAAACATCAGAGACATGATTAGCACTAATAATATCATTAACAATAAAGTCGTACACAAAAATATCCCTACAATCACTAAATTCTGCAAACCTTGCGACATAAGAAATAGTCTATGTTACAAACACCTCGAATACACTGACACATTCACAAGCACTACCACAAAAGGGAGTTACCACACATATCACAACACCAACTGCCGTAGTAAGAACATTATATACCTTCTAGAGTGCAATAGATGTAAGTTACAATACATAGGCAAGTCCGAGTGGCAATTTAATATTAGACTCAACAATTACAGACATAGGATTAAGTCACAAAACAATCGTAGCCCACTTCCCATAGAACTACACTTTCGCACACCCAGCCACAGTTTTGCCACGGACGCTAGCTTTACCATCATAGAAAAAATAGAAAAAACTACACCAATTGACATAACTAAAGTTCTACAGAAACACGAATGAATATGAAAAGATTGAGATAAATATGTATAAACATAGATAGATAGATAGATAGATAGATATGAACAGACTGACATAGGTATATACATTGATATATAGATAAACACGAGTGGAATATATATATATATATATATATATATATATATATATATATATATATATATATATATATATATATATATATATATATATATACTTGACGGTCAGTAAGGCTGAATTAAAGTGATTTATTCATCAAGCTATCTAGGATATTTGTTTTGTCAAAGGGGGTTAAACTCCATATAATGGTCATTCCTGTGGGGATGCTTAGTAGTGTTCTGGGAGTAATTTCTATCTGGACTTATGTATCTTGGTTTTGAGTTTAATTGCCCTGTTGTTAGTATTAATCGTGATGTTTGATTTATAATATATACCATACATACATACATACATACATGCATATATATATATATATATATATATATATATATATATATATATATATATATATATATATACATATATATATATATATATATGTGTGTGTGTGTGTGTGTGTGTGAGTGTGTGTGTGTGTGTGTATGAATAGACTGAGGGGGATAGATTGATAGATAGATTGATATGTACAGACTGAGATAGATAAGTAGGTAGATAGATACGAACTGACTGTCATAGATACATTGATATGAACAGACTAAAAGGAACTTAGATAGATTGATCGAGACATAGATTGGAGCAGTGTAAGATATATTGGTAAATATGAGCAGATTTGGATTTATAGATATGGACTGACTTGGGAAGATTGATTGATCTGATCTGTAATGTAAGAAATGTATTTTTATAGCGTAATGCAGGTGCAACAACAGATCTCAATGTACCTTCATGAGAATCAATGTATTTTCAAGCAATGCAGCATATTGCAGTATGTACATCATTGTATGTTTTGATGTTTATGAATGATATATCACGAAAACCCCTTTCTTTCTAAAAAGAAAGGTCTACAATCAATGTAAGATCCTGATAGTCACCCATTGAGCTGAAATATGGAACTTCACCAAGAGAAGACCCTCAAACTGGAAATCATGCAACTTTCACAAGAGAGAATCATGCTCAACATAAGTACAGAGATCATGTGACTGCACAGTATATTCGATATAAAAGAGAAGTCACAGGCATCATTGAATCTATCAAAAAACTAATACGTCATTGGACTGGACATGTTGCTTGAGTGAAAGATAACTGTTGGTCATCATGACTCACAAAATGGATCCCTGAATATTATATGCGAAACTGTGACCGATAAAAATAAGATAGTGTAATGAACTAGACAAATTAATAAAGTATCGGCTCTGCAACACTTATGATAGCGAGGTCTAGCGAAGCTTGGGAAAGATCTACGCCCGACGATGGACATTAAAAGACTGATGCAGATAATATGCCAGATTCACTGAAGAAAAATATTAAACTCAAAAGCAAATCAATTGTCTCTTTTTCAGAGGATCGTATGGGCCACTGTGCATTGGTGCACAATTTTGCTGATTACCAACTCCTCATCGGAGAGCCAAACGCTATTGGTCACATGACGGGTTGTATTGAGTAACTAACCTGACTATTAATTATTCCTGTGTTTGAATATGATGTATATCATATTTGTTGTGAATGTTTTTCTTATAAAAAGTTAAATAAATCTCGAAATATCTTTAAACCTTGAAGCTGCGTTAAGATTGCTCCTGTCAAATCGAAGATTGGATAAAATGGACCTGAGAGGCCAGACAGCTCATCACCATTAACCATAACATAGGATCATAGCTGGCACATTCCAAAATTACTACAACAATTACTCCCCACTCTTGAAAGTAGACTTATAACTTATAAATCAAAGTTTATCAAACCTGAACTAATTTATCTCGTATAAGTTGAATAATTTCATTATATATATATATACATATATGTGTGTGTGTGTACATGTGTGTGTGTGTGTACATGTGTGTGTGTGTGCGTGTATGTGTGTGTTTCATATAGTTATATGATATATGATGTTCATTGTATGGTGTATATTAGCAATTCTTACATTTGGCAAAAGGCAACGTGTGTCGATGAAAACGTTTGTAACTCGAAATCTATTAATTTTATCGTCATAATCTTTGTGATATTAACAAAGGGAAGTTTGAACAGAATCATTTTCTCCTCATGACGGATCCATCATTTATGGCTGAATCGATAGATTTATAGTCAGAAACTTTCATGCAACCATATTGTGTTCAGAAAGGGTCTTTGAGGATACAAAAGTATTTTTATCACTAATTTAATGCTATAACCTTGCAGTTGTAACCGATATTAGCCTGGAGAAAATATTATTACGGTAGATTTTAGAAGGGTGTCAAATTAGTCCACCAGTATTGCTAGGATATATACTTTTCAATATCATACTCGTATTCAGTATTAATCCCTATCATCAGTCAATTAGGACAATCGGCTAAAATAGACACCTTTCTTATACATTCTTTCTGATACATAGGTCAATATTAACGAGGATTCACTGTAATCAAATTAATTTAAGTGATAGATGTGAAGTGCATCATTTGGGTTGGCCAGACATGCGACAAAAAGCCACATCTTATAAACCATAGATGTTATAGAGCGGCAGTACATGAACAAAATTGGCTCACATGTAGGGCTGGAAATATTAGGGGTCAAAAGGGGCAATTGACCCTCGTTTTCCTTTTGCCCTAGCCCCTCTCTATAAATATACTGAAGATTGAAAAAAAAGTTTGTTTTTCCAGTAAGAAATGAAATAAACATTGGAATTCATGTTGGTATTAATTTCATTCTAACGCCTTCTATTGTTTTGAATAAATAAAGAAAATTACTGCTTGTAATTCGGTTACACAGTAATTGGAGTATAGATTACGAGAATGAATTTGTCTTGCCTAAAAATACACTTGGGAATTTGCTAGCATTTATTTACATGTATATATGTATTCACTTCAGATATATAACCCTTTTAGCCTTTCTATATATTCTAAGTATGACGCAGAAATACCCCAGTCCCTTCGAGGTTCAAATCTAGCCCTACTCACATATTCTTATGTTTACATAGACTTTTATAAAAAATATTTCATATACATTTTAATGATTAGCTATACGCAATGATAATAATACATGAATGCGGTTTTCTGTTAATTTGTATTGGTTTTAGATATCACGATCTACAACTATATATACTCTCGTTCATTACCACAGTCCTTTTGTTCAGGATCAAATCGTAGAATCTGTTCTTCTCTCGTTGATAAAACAGCGACACTTTCCTGTTTTCAATTTTAAACGTTATTATGGTTGCGATACCTTTGTAGAGCCTCGGGAGTCTTCGACCCCTCGATCGAGAACTACTCTCTGTTGTTCATCCATTATTTCACAATGCGACCTCACAATCAAAATAAATGTAGTAAAATGTCAGAAAAGCTGCCCCCTGCCCCTAATTGCACTTGGCGCTCTGGCCAATAGGCATAAATGGGTTAAATTTACATTTAAATCCATACGAACCGCAGTTCATACACGAAAAATAATCAGAATCTCGATTTTTTTACCTTTTAAATTATCTGTTGTTAGAATGGGCGCCCACTCAGCATACTTCAACAAGACATTATATGACAAAGAGCCACAGTAATCCGAACTTGACAACAGCTTCAACAGAATGACCAACGGCGAGTCAAGTAGCGTTTTAATGTATAACTCTCGTACGAGGACGTTCATTACAAAAGAATGAAGAAGAAGAAGAAGAAGAAGAAGAAGAAGAAGAAGAAGAAGAAGAAGAAGAGGAAGAAAGAAGAAGAAAGAAGAAGAAAGAGAAAGAAGAAGAAAAAAAAGAAGTAAACGAAGAAGTAAACAAAGAAGTTAACAGCATATATCCGCTTATTGCAAAAATTAATTACCGTACACCAGAACTAATTAACTAAAAAAGTTTATCTAAAATTATTTTTGAAAATACCGGCCCAAAATTTGAGCATTGCCGGTCCAAAATGACCCTGAAAACTCCAGACAGAAATTTTTTGAAAGAAAAAAAACATTTCAGGGTGAGGACTAGTGATGTAATCATGCAAATTATCAAGTCCCCGGAATGCGACCAGGAACGTCCGGACATCTACACATTCGAAAGAGCAAAGGGATGAATTTTGTAGCCCATGGCTTACTGATCTATCTCGGGGGCTACGATGATTCGATATTTATTCATTCACTGTTATGGGAATGTGATCATAGAGGTTTTTTTTTGTTTTTTTTTTTTTGGTTACACAAACAAAACTAGTACAATTAATTTAAAGTAAGAGGCTAATAGCTTCCGTATACGTAGTGCATAATCACTCAATAAAAACACTAATTCAGCATATTTTTTAAATGTGTGCCCTGGAATATAGTTTATGTAGAGAGTTTTTTTTTTTAAATTTACATTCTTTGCTTTTAAAAATAAAATAAGACCTACTTCTTAAACTAGCGTTTGCTAATGGGAGAGGCAGTGGGAAAATGTAGAATAAATTCCTCTGTGCTGTCTAGGTAGGATTCTAGTAGGTAGATTGGTGGCTCCCTCGGCTATCATGTCCAGTAGTAAGGCTATTTTTTCTTGTGAAAGTTGCAACGACTACTAACTTCTGCAGGTGGAAATGAATTTCACAAACTCACCCCAATAGGACCATGCATCACAAAGGGTTCCCGTACTAAATGATTAACTATTGGCTTGTTGATACACACGAAAACAAAATTAGATCATCAGGTCCGGTTGGTCATTCAGTCGAAACAGTCACGTGGCCAACGTCTTTTGGTTGCATCATATGTTGGAGGTGATCAGTTGAAGAAATCAAAAAAAGGATCAATGAATAAGTAACTTCACTTGCTTTTTCTTGGGCAGTGATCACTAAAAGCCTGAATTAAAAAAACAAAAACGGAGAAACGTTAATGCTACTGGACACCAACTATGGATCAATTTAGCATAAAACTACATTGCTAATTGTACCCCCATCCCACAAAATTTAGGGGTAATATTCATAAAAAAAAAGGGTTTAATTTCCCAGCCCCTGATGGTGGGGGCTGTGTGCTTTATAAACAAATACATATCCAACCAGCCAGTCAGCCAGAAATTTGAAATCTGACAGTTTAAGAGACAGTTTTGATAGACGGTTAATTATAGTGCAAATAAAATCTTTCACAATCATTGAGATAATTAGTTTTATGAAATACTTTCCATAGTAATTCACATATTTCGTTTGTTTACTCGAAGCCTTATAT
The DNA here is from genome assembly GCA_963457665.1 of Thysanoteuthis rhombus. Lineage (NCBI taxonomy): Eukaryota > Metazoa > Mollusca > Cephalopoda > Oegopsida > Thysanoteuthidae > Thysanoteuthis > Thysanoteuthis major. Next base: position 733,073 of record OY735200.1, on the reverse strand, counting down.
GCAAAAAAATTTATATTGTAATATATTTTGTCCTTTTGGAAGCCTTTTTATGAATCCAGGGACCGGCATTAAACCAATTGAACCAATTCCTCTTAACTGGGTCCCTTGCGTGAGAAAAGTGGGTTGCTAGCGTCATCTACTCTAATCTGGTCATGTACACACAATGCATTGATTTGCTGTGTACTTCAACACATTGCAGCATATACCTTTTGTTATTCTATTGATATAATGGAGTTCGTTTTCCTTTTACCGTGCTTGAATCGGATAATATGTTAACTTGTTACGTGCGAATTCATCATCATCATCAACAGCAGCAGTAGCTGCAGCTTTTTAGCATCCGTCGTTGGACAAGACCTGCCACATGGTTCTCCAGAACTTTCTATCATGGGCATCACAAAACCAGTACTTTTTGAATTTATCAAACTCAAATGTATTGATTGTAAACGACTACTAAGATTTTAAAAAAATATTTTATTGTTTTATAGTATAAATTTAAATAGTAATATAAGCTGAAGTCGTATGTCTCGTAATGAAAAGAGGATGAAATCTATTACGTAGATCAAGGTGAAAAAAAAAAGGCATTCTTAGATAAAAATGGCTGGCAACCAGAGAGAACAATACCCAATGAAGCTTGCCAAAATATGTCTGTGAATAGTACGTGACGGCAAGTCGTAATTGTGAACGATTCCGGTGTGGATTCTTTCAGCAGTAAGACAAACTGACTTAAAAACAAATCTTTCAATTCTGTTTATGGAAGATCTTCTGATAAAGATTTTCCCATTTATCTAAATGCTGTTTTACTGAAGCAATATCCATTGCGAATTTTACTTGTAAGTATCTAAAAGAAATATTAGTTGTCTGATTGACCTCCTGAGCTATATAGGACTGACAAATTTTTATCTCAAATTTTATCAAAAATCTAATAGCGTATTGTTCGTACTACAGAAAGAGTTTCGATTAATTAAACAAATCTGGGATTGAATTATGCATTGTTCCGTGAATCTACGAGCGGCACAAATGTCGAATTGTTTGACACAACAAAAATCAGAGCAGTCCTTTATCCGGTCATTAACTTGAAAAAATAACGAAGTTTTTATCTCTGATAAACAGAATATATTCTTGGTCAATATGATGACAGAATTTGTTCTGTTACAAATTAAATAAGAGATAGCGCAAAAATTTGAAACTCTGGAAGTCTTAAGCGCATTGATCGCTTTCCTTTATATGATCCATGTATGTAGGAATCATAGATGCAAATCAGTATATTCTATTGTATGGTTGTATGTATCTCAGTTTTGTTCGATTCCTGTTATGAACTAAAAGTTAGAATAAATTGGTTTATGTGAAAGAGATTAACGCAGCTATAATATCTATTTTAGGGTCAGAAAAATGTGATAGAATGATATTACACCGCAATAAATAATATGTCACAGAATCATGGAGCATTTAAAACTAAAATACAAGAAAATGAGTGTAGTGAATGAAACGAATGTTCAATGTTAAGTTGAGACATTAAAAAACTTAAAATTAAGATTCTACATTTATTAGAAATAAGATTAGGTAGTAAAATAGCTGTGGGCCCCTCAGTGCCAATCCATTCATAAATAACCACATCACATGTATTCTAGTAGAGGTATAAAGTCTATGATTAACTTCATATATATCTCTAAGAATCTATAGACATCTATGTTTCATCTAACATTTAATTGTCGATATGCCCAATAATCTCCAGTTGTTTGAACTTTTGCTCGTGACAAAACTATGTGTGCACTGAATGTTTATGCAAATGTAAACTTACCAGAGACCGAAGAAATGGGCGCCAGACCAAACAGTCAAATGGGCAACAGAATCTCTTCCCATTGCTCGTCTATATCTGTGTTTTGTGTGTGAGTGTCTGTCAATATTTCCTCCTGGTCAATATTCACATTTTGTGCTGATATCTTTTTTAGATAAAGGATGGATTTTCTTCAGATAAATACTTAGATAATTTTTGGTACAAGCTCGGGCTACAGTCATTCATTTATGCCAGATACGCATATGTAGAGATCATTTTATGAAAGTCTATCTCTCATGTCTGATACAACTGTATTGACATGTTTCAATTTGGTAAAAGTATGATTGCGTTAGTTGGGATTTTAGGTTCTGTATCGTAAACTTATTTGTTCTGTTCGTTTTCCCATTATAGAATGAATAAAAAAAGTTCGGTTAGTCACTCAATAGAAACCTGAGGAGACCAAAGTCATTTGACGGCATGGTATGTTGGGGGTGATCAGTGAAAAGTTACTTGGAGAAATAAAAGGAATAATCACCCTAAGATGGCAAGCCTTCAGCCGGGCAAGCTTAAACCTCAACAACAAGAAGATTCATCGAAAGATCATAAAAAGATTATAAAACCGATGTCATCTACGGAGCTGAAACATGGAACCTAGCAAAGAGACTGACCCGTATACTGAGAAGCATACAGCATACACATGACCGAATCGTACTCAATATGAGATGGAGGGATCACAACACAGCACAATATATCAGAGAGGAAACAGGAGACTGGAGCATCATAGAATCCATTGAAAAATTCAAATGACAATGGGCTGGTCATGTTGCAAGAATGGCAGACAACCAATGGACATAACAACTTGCAATGCATGTAACACCAAGACTGGCAGAATACAAGATGGAGAGACAAAGTAGACAAATTCAGAAAATACTGGCTCTGCAACGCCCATGATAGAGGAATGTGGCGGATCTTGGGTAAGGTCTATGTCCAACAACGGCGATAAAAGACTAGTGATGATGATGATGATGATGATGATGATGATGATGATGATGATGATGATGATGATGATGATGATGATGATGATGATGATGATGATGATGATGATGATGATGATGATGATGAATTGCAAAAAAAGTTTCACTTTTCAAAAAGCAAGCGAGAACCAAGTACCTACCTATTTAGGAGGTGTGAAAAAAACTTGTTAGGGCGTAATAAGGTGTGAATTTCTAAATTTTGAGCCCTGTACCTCCATTAGTATGCATCCAGATGGACCAACTATAAAACTGAAGAAAACTATTTGGACAGTTTTGGTGACAGTGTCTTGTTATCTGTTACAGTTTCTTGCTATCAAATCGGTATCGTATGTTCTGCAGGACTCAAATAGATACGTTTTAACGGGATCCCGGGTGAACAGTCAAGGTTAAGGATAAATAAAGTTTATCGTTGACTTTTTTCATCTATATGGTAGAACGAAGAGCGATTAAATGTTTTTCTTTAATTTCTTTAGGGAAATTTTTCTACTCAGTTGTATAAATAATTAACCTTCTATTCAATGGATATCTGTGAATTACAACTTTTAAATGGCAGTAGCATTTGTAGTTTTGGTAGTAGTAGCAGGAAGACAAGAAGAAGTTGATAATTCATTCGAAAATCTGGTTATTAAAAACAATTAGTTCACCTACTTGTTTTTGAAGGTTGAGCATGCTCTACCAAAGACTTGCCATCCTATGATGATCCTTTTTTTGATCTCTTCCTCTCTCGTAGGTTTCATAGAGATTCGTTGACGTAGGTAGATGTAGTGGTCTACTTTCCCCAGTTTTGCATCTTAGATTTTGACAGTTATATCCTTATTATTGATGTGATTGCTGCTCATGACCTTTGTTTGGCTGAAGTTGATGAGTAGACCAACTCTTTTGCTTTCTTCATTTAGTTCATCTAACATTAGTTGGAGGTCATGTAGGTTCTCTGCAAAAAGGACGATGTAGTCTGCTAATCTTAGGTTGCTCAGATATTTGCCATCCATTTTGATTCCTCTATTTTCCAACTCAAGGTTTTTAAAAATCATCTTAAAGCAGACTGTGAAGATTTTGGGTGTGCTGATATCACTTTGTCTTGCTTGTCTTTTCGGAGTTGGAAGGCATCAGAGTCCTCATGTAGTCCGAGAAAAGAATTGCTGTGATATGTTGTAGTACGTATACAAGGTCAACACCTACTAAAGTGATGGCCTTCATGACTATGGGGATTTTTACAGAGTCAAATGCCTTCTTGAAGTCTAAATTAAAGTAAGTGCATAATTTCTATCAATAATTTCTTCTGGGGTATGGTCATTTTATTTGATAAGTGGGCTTTAAATGAGTATATATAACGTTTTTAGCAATGACAATAACAAGGTTGTTCAACAACACTAAAAAACAAGTGCTAGATACTTTGCCTTTTTATGAAACCACGTCTCTTATGACATAATAGCAGTTTGTAGGTAAAACATTAGACCCTGCTGACCCTTTCTGTTGTTTAATATGACTGGGGCCGACCGACCTGATTTAAGTGTATGAACATATCTGAAGATCAGAATATGAATGGTACAAAGAGACATTACTGCTGTTTTGTTTTTTTTAAACAAAATCATGGCTGTATGACGCGCTTTGTCATTTTGAGTAGAGGCTGCAAAGGAGTGTTGTATGTAGTTTACAAGACTAGAGTAGATAACCCTAGCGCAGGCCTCCTTCAGTGAGGTGCTCAATTAGGTGTAATTGATCAAGCTAATCTAAAACCGGCGTTGTGTAGTGAGGTTAGTTCTCTCTGGTTGTATCTCAACTGTGGCCAGTGATGAAAATTTAGCACCTTTCACGCTAAATTGATCATGTTTTTCGTTTTAGTATTTTGCAAAACGATAGAATAGCGCGGGCATTTAGGGAGATGTTTGGACATAATTGACTGATTTTTGGAAATTGTTAGCATCTTTCGGGTAAATTTTGGCTATTTTTGACTACTTTATTTACCAGCTAGGAAATGGCTGTCGTCTTGGCAACAGAGCCTGTGGCTTTGTGACTGACTTCAAACAAAATTCTATCTCAGGTACAATAATATCTCACTCAGTGTTACTCCACTCGGCGCTAACTCGCTATCGTTTTTTGTTTGTTTGTTGTTTTTTTTTCAAATAATTTTTCACAATGAATTCAGTTGTGTTAAACTTCCAACATAAACAATGTTTTTTTTTGAAAATTCAGATTTTTTAACGATCAATGCTCAACACGAGCTGAGAAAAGAATTTTATGCATTGATGTCCAATTATCTGGTTGACTGACTAGCTATCTTTGCATGTATGTATTGCATGAATAGACTGCACCAATGGAGTTAAAGGATTGGAATTTCAATCGGTACTCCTTGCTAAGTCTAGAAAAACATGTTTTTATTGCGTTTTTTTTAATAATTCCACCACCCCTTGAAGGTGTTGGAGTTTAATGGGGGGGGGGTTCTATTTGCTATGTGAGTGTACACTAAATTAATCACTCAGTTTCTATCCGTTTACTTTTTTGAAAATTTGGACTTTTTGTCGATCACTGCCCAACCAAAAGGCGAAAGAAGTAACTGCATTTTTAATTGGTAGCCCCCAACATAGTATGCTGCTGATCACATATCAGTTTCTATCGAGCGACTAAACAGACCTGTCTAGTAATAATCCAGGATTTGTTACCTTGAAAAATGACACTGAGCAATTCACATTACTCGACATCTATCAGTGCATAGTATGATACGTCAGCATATACTAAGGAAGTTCATTTAACATTAGAGTACATAGGCTGATCTTTGATAACATCCCCTACCTCTCACCATCACCATACATTGAATCGTATCATGTGATAACAAGTAACGTTAAATAAGTGAAATTGCTGTACTATGCAATAATGTCCTACTTGTATAATATAATTTACTTATACAATTAACAGTGTGATTTTTTTTTGTTTCTCTATCCGTAATGATGGACTCTTCCGCTTGGAAGTAATAATTTTGCAGATAAAAGTATTCCCTACCCATCATTTGAAATTATATATTCTTCTATTGAAACGAATTCGGCATATTCTTCTCTAAACTATTTCATTTCATCAGGGGTCAAAACCCAGGATTTTAAGCAGGAAGAGGGGTCAAAATCTGAGATTCAAAGTTGGGAGGGGGGTCAAAATCCACGATGTCGATCAGGGAGAGAGGTCAAAATCCAGGATTTTGATCAGGGAGGGGAGTTAAAATCTACTATGTTAAGCAGGGGAAGGGGTCAAAATCAGGGATATTGAGCAGGGAGAGAGGGTCAAAATTACAGGATTTTAAGCTGAGAGAAGGGTCAAAATCCAGGGTATTGAACAGGGAGAGAGGGTCAAAATTACAGGATTTAAAGAAGCCCTAATGGATAGAAATCAATAGTTGAGGGAAAAATAAAATATGGAATACAAGCGAATAATACCTCATACGTGCTCGTATTCCATGTATTATCCTGTAAGACCATAATTATTTGGCATTATACTGAGGGAGCTAACGATTCTCGCAAAGCAAAAGACTGGTACTGGCTTCAAACGAAAAAAGGACTGAATGATGCTGTTGGATGTTTTGATATTTACGACTACACGATACAAGCAATCATCAATATCTTATAAGGCAGGTTTCAATTTTGAAATTTAATCAAAGAGATTTATCAGAGAACCAACAACAAAGCACTTTGAGAGCGCAAACTCTACCAACCCAATCGTCACTAAAATTTGATTTTTGAAACTCGACGTATACAAGATAATATACGGCAGCTTATTTCTATATATTTTTCCAAGTCAGAAAATCTATGCTTTTTTTTCCATTTAAGACCACTTTTAATGGGACAAAATCTTTTTGAAAGACTTAACTCAGTGTCAAAATAGTGAAAAGTACAAACGGATCGATTGGGAGCTCAAAACAGACAGAGCAAGCACATAAATTCGGTCCATTAGGCCATGATTCTGCCAATTGCAGTGAGCTCATACGGAGGTTCGGGTCGGAATAAGCTCCCGAACCCCTTTGAAAAACTTCATCACACTCGCTCATTCGATGTTAAAAACAGCAAAGCAAAGTTTGCGTGGAATATTCCTGGGAGGGAAAAAAAGCAGATTTTGATGCATAAATTATGTTAAGTAATCCAAACACGCACTTGCTCGATATTAAAAACGGTAAAGCAAAGTTTTGCGTCGTTTTCAACACCCAATGAGCGAGTGTTGATAGCATCACAATTTACCATTGGGGAAGCCGTTTTTAAAGCCATTTAGCAATTCTATAGCCATTTACAATCGGGGTAGCCATTTTTATAGCCAACCAATAGCCACGTATAAGTAAGGAATACTGAGAAAGATATTAGAGCATATTCTAAGTTAAATATCAATTATTGTTGTCCCAGGCACCAGCGAGAGCGATCTAATTAGACTTAGTGGCTGAAAAAGTCGAGTTTAGAATGGAGTTTAAGTTTGCAGTGGTTTTGTTGTATGGCTTTTTTTGGCCTTTGTATACTATTTAAACACTGCGATAACTTCATTTACGTCAAAACAATCTTTTAACCATTTGTCATGCGTAAGAAAAAAACATTGAAGATCGTGTTCTCTACGGTGTTGTCAATTTTAAAATCAATTTTTTCCGGACGGAATGACAATGATTTTGTCAGCTACAATCCCACTATGCCAAGGCTGACACATTTTACAAATGAGATAAGCTGAGGTCTTGTTAATCACACAATAGAAACCATCACGTTACCAATGTCTTTTGGCAGCATGCCCTCATGGGGATGATTATATAGAAAAATGGAAAAATGGGGATGATCAATGAATAAGTCGCTTCTATCACCTTTTGTTAGGCCATGGACACAACTAAAAAGTCTGGGTTTTCAGCAAACAAGCACGCAATCACAAAATAAAGGGCTCGAATTAACATATTTTCCATACTGAACCCCTCCTCACTTAAGCACCCATTCATGGGGAGATTTTCAAAAAAGGTTTTTACTTTATTGGTGCATCCAGTACGTGTGATACACACATGGCTGGACAGACTAGCTTGAAAACTGAAAGAAACAATTTGACAGCCTTGGCAACAGTTTTGGTTGACAGTTTCTAACATAGAAGTGCCAAACATAAAACAGATGCAGAAATTATATTCTTGCAGCTTCATCTCCATATGGCCTCGTTTGTATTTATGCAGTTAAACCCACTTAATAACTGAATGAAGCCTATGCTGACAGTTTTGGTTGACAGTTTTGGTTGACAGTTTTGGTTGACAGTTTTGGTTGACAGTTTCTAGCATTTACTCTGATCATCATCATCATCATCATCATCATCATCATCACCATCATCGTCATCATCATCATCATCATCCTTTTAACATCCGTCGTTGGACATAGATCTTCCCCAAGTGTTGCCAAACCTCTCAATCGTCAGCGTAGTGACGCCAATATTTTCCAAGTCGTCACGCCATCTTTTTTGCCAGCAACAATTTTTCGTGAGTTCTGATATCCAGCAGCTGTCTAAAATAATTGCAACATGGCCTGCCCATTGCTATTTGAGTGTTCTAATTGTTCATATGATATCTATGACTCGTGTTTAAATTCAAATATTATGCATTGTCTTGTGATCACTCCACACTGCATGGTCCTCAGTTTAAAGGTCAATCTTTTAGTTATGTTTCATGTTCAAGCTCCATAGGTGACTATTAAGACGATGCCTTTGGTTACATACCATTTTCTTATAAGCCAAACGGGATGAATATATATATATATATATATATATATATATATATATATATATATATATATATATATATATGTGTGTGTGTGTGTGTGTGTGTGTGTGTGTGTGTGTGTGTGTGTGTGTGTTTATATATATATATATATATATATATATATATATATATATATACATATATATATATATATAGAGAGAGAGAGAGAGAGAGAGAGTGAGAGAGTGAAAGGGAGTTACTCCCCTGAGATGATAGTGGACCTCCACAGCCATGTCGGTCATCTGCTCATCCGTCCCAGTGGTTTAACTACCCTTGTCGGCCATACGGTCGGAATACTTTCACAAACGGGCGGCAGACAACCGTAGCTATCTAGGGCATCTGTCACAAGGAAGAAGCTCCTGTCAAACCACCGACAATGGGTCCTCACACCTATCCGTACCGCCTCGGCTGACCACAGGGTGCAAAACCTTGTTTTTAAATCTCCGAAATTTTTACCTGCTAAGCAACTGAACACCTCAACAAGAAAAAATCCACATAGTATGATAAGTAAGAGGAAAAAAATGAAACCCAATAAATTTAGCGCTAAATGTCAACACTGCTTGAAATTATTGAATATCTTTCAAATTCTTGACTAAATCCTAATAAATAACTAACCAACAACAACCAGTTCTGAGAGAGAAATGTTCTCATATACCGAGAACCGTTCCGGGTAGAGTAAAGGAAAATAAACTCAGAGAGTGACTTTTTTTTTAAAGAAATAGTTGGGAAACATGAACCCATTGAGTATTGCAGCTGGCAAACAGTAGGATACTTGCAATAAATTGAACACTGGGTGTTACAAAGAGTGACACGAAGACAGGATCTAGTTACACTTATATACATATTCTGTAGATCGATCTGGAACTAATTCACTCGCTTACCATTCTCAGAAATGAAAAATCTCCGAAAAGAACGAAGGTCAAATTGAATCTAAGTAGTTTATACTTCATAGAACTTTGATTAGAAACCATCAATCAAAAATGTGAACGTAGGTTTCTCCAGTTTTTAACCTTGGCTGGATGGTTGGCTATATATGTATATATCAGGCTTACAGGCTGCATTGATAGATCTAGAGCAGTGATTTCAAAATAGGGGTCCACGTACCCAAGGGATCCGACAACTAATGATCAGGGTCACGCTGCAGAGTTTCATGTGAATCTTGTGGTAAAGAAACGTGATTCATCGCCCAACTATCAGAAACTACTTATCAAAACTATCAAAAATATTTGTGTCCACGGACGTGTGCCATATATATGAATTCAAATGAATATAATGCATTTAGATTAAATTCGATTTTTAAAGACCGGACATTTTTTTTCATTGTAGTTCATTGATTACAGTCGAAAAACTGAATGCTAAAAATAGGATACTTCCAGAGTATTTCGTCTATTGAAGGGGTCCTTGAGTTTACCAAATATCTAAACCACCGATTTAAAGAGCTAAAATATTAACATTTATACCTTGGTGAGGGAGAACTTTCTTTTCTAAATTCTTCCCACAAATAAGATTTTTTATGCTAAATTGATTCTTAGTTTGTGCCTGCTTGTTTTATGAAAATTCGAACTCTCCCTTGATCCAGCAAAAGGCCAGAGAAGATATTTGATCACTCGTAATTCCGAATTTTTTATTGATCTCCCCCAACACAGCAAGATGTTGATCATGAGATGGTTTCTATTGAGTCACTAACCAGATATTTTCATATTTTGAAATCTTTAAAACCAAATCATTACATATTCACTCATGTGTCTGTCTATCTCTCTATCAAATATTTTTCTGCCAGTGACCTGTGACTGTACAAATATTTGTTTTCATGACAGAAGTTGTCAGAGGACTGGTTGCTGAGAGATTCGTGTATGGGTGAATGTGTGAGTAATTTATGTCAATTACACGCATATATATATATATATATATATATATATATATATATATATATATATATATATATATATATATATATATATATATATATATATATATATATATATTCTAGAAAGCTTTACAACTTTAAACACTTAACATTAAAACTTTTACAATAGATTTTTTGTGTCACATCAGTCACTCATTTCCTAATATCTGTCAATGCAATTTTTGTAATCTTTCGTAAGAATTTTCCCCAATGCTTTGTTATTATTGTGCAATGTATACACTATCTCTTGTGGGGATCATCAGGTAACTACCATATAACTCTTTTGGGGATTAAAAAAAAAACCCAAAACAATTATATTAACACGGCACCGCAGCATTGTTGATCAAATACCACCCCCTTTCATTATATACTTTTTGCCATACATGTAGTTTATCATTTTATATACGGTTTTATATTTTATGTTTTGTGTGTATTTCATTTTTTGGGAAAAAAGCTTACTTAAGTTGGTTACCCTAAAAACATTCCTAATGATGCGGGATCAGTAAGTATAACAATAGACATGACTCACTCTTCGTGTCATTTCTAATGATGTTCACCCATGTGAATATTAAATCCATCGTGTCAGTTTTAATTTTAGACTGCATGCAAACTAATGCATATATATATATATATATATATATATATATATATATATATATATATATATATATATATATATATATATATATATCTGGTGAATATCAACTTTTCGTGCCTACCGCTCTCATCAGCGGCATTATGTTTTTTCCCTGTAATTATGAAAACAAACACCCATTTACATTTGAATTACGTATTTTACATTAATACACCATAAAAAACAAACATGACACAAGTGTGAATATCTTTAAAAAGACATAAGATAATCTACTTTTTTAGACATTTACTAAGTTTGAAAAATTCCCAAATAAGAATCTCATCAAAAACTCTGATACGAAAATATAACAGGATTGATACCAATAACATTGTTATTTGCAATTTACTCAAAATTACAAGGGAATCAATTGTCTTATAGCTGCCATAGTGCAGAATTTTAAAATGATAACAAAGTTTTTACTATTTATGGATGATACGTACTGATGGATAAGTGTTAGCCTAATTTTTTAGAAAATAAATTAAATCAGCAGATAAACGAGACGTATAATCATTTTGTTATAACTATTTATTTATTTGTGAAGTTTATATAGAGGGCAAATTCAAAATTATAAACTTCGAGCATGATTTGATTTTAGTTTATGATTCATAACATTAATCATTCACTAAAAGCCATCATAAGGGAATGATCAAATAAAGCCATGCATGGCATATTGAAAATTTAGTGAAGTATAAAACATGGAAATTAATTGTTAAAAAATCAAAACCACTCCAGTTCTTTAATAAACAAACTTTAATTCGAATTGATATGAAACATCTTAGTAATTTACATAAGTATCATAATTATGAGCTCGATTCCATAATGTGGAGTACAGATTACTGAGAAGGCTACTTGAATCAGGTATTTTTGTTTATAAACATCCCCAATCGATATCAAATCTAAAATTTGATGTCAAATTAACAGCATTTGACAACATATTTGAGATTTGTATTTTTATATCATAGAATGTAGAAGAGAGAGTCCAAAAGTTTCAAAATAACTGCAATAATATAAAAACAAATCTCTAATACTATGTATCGATTATTTCAGAATAACCACCACTGAAAGAGAAAGTGTGATAGCTCAAGTAAAAGAATAAAATCACAATATGAAACTTTCTAAGCTAAGACTGAAAGTCATGAGAGATAATAGGTGTTTTAAAAGGATAAAGCAGTACCTACCAGATAAATGTTCAACAGTTGTAACAATTGTTAAATACTAAACGGTCAAACGAAAATATTTGGTTTATAAGAGTTTGAAAGTACTGTTCAATTTCATTAAACTTTTCAAATAACATATTTCAAAGGAACTATTCACAGCTTGGACATTTACAATAAAAGAGATCAATTTTACATAAATAGTAGAATATTATCAGTTTACTACTAAGTGGGCAGCGTTCAAAACTACGAACAGTAATATAAATGGTTATGAGAATAATATGAGTAGAGAAGCAGGAAAAGATTTTCTTCTATTTCATCAAATAAACAATAATAAGTTTATCGTAGTAATTTGTTTGATTAATACAACTAAAAGCAGGGGTGTTACAATTCAGACCGAATGCCTCGCAAGAAGTATCTACATGTATACGATACAATTTCTTTTAATTTCCAGTTTTAGAAAATTTTACCCCCAAAAATCTTTATTCATTATTAACAATTGAAATGAAATAATAAATGAATAAAGTAGGAATGTATGAATGATACTAATGATGTATTTTTTAATTATTTTTACATTCAAATAATTCTTATTTACAATAAAATCACAAGAAAATTTAGAGAGGTTTTTCCCTTAAAGGACTCAAAGTTTTTAAATTTTCTATGCTTTACTCGCTATAATACGTGTTTATAATATTTGAATCGATGATTCCTGTGAGCCAATATTTATTTAACTTTATAAATGCTACTGTTGAAAAATGTTATTAAAGTACTGAGAGATAGTTTAAGGTTTAAGATACGTGAAAAATTCACAAGGATAAACTTCAGGCCCTATTTGCATATCCTATCCAGTGACAGACTATTCAGCGCCGCCTATATTTGTCTTAGAACAAGAGAATAAATGAATTCGAGAGCAATTACACATAATTTATATAACTAAATTCTAGGACTCTTTGTATATGTTTGCTATATTGTAATATATTTCTTTTTTTATGCTTCCATTTAAACATATTAATGATAGATACGAGCTTAATAGTTTTTAGCTCAACTTTAATTAGAGTTCTTGCTGCAATTATCATCATCATCATCATCATCATCATCATCATCATCATTATTATTATTATTATTATTATTATTATTATTATTATTATTATTATTATTATTATTTCGGAATCTCACACCAGTTGCCTGGTGGTAACCGCTGGAGTTTGAGTGACAGCAAGTCTCCTCAAGTCTCCAGCCCTCCTCTCCTAGTACTCATAGGTCGCAGTAATTCTACGATTTACAGTTTCGCACCGGTTGCCCAGTGGTTATCGCTGAAGGCTGAGTGACAATAAGTCTCCTCAGGTCCTCAGCTAACGTCTCCTCCCTCTTTCGCATATCATGACAGAGCTACGATTCGTTGCAGTACTTATATCTCTAGCACCTTCCTCAGTATCCGTGCAGTTCCAAGTAGCGCTGTGGTCTGTACGGTCTCTATCCTCCCCCTAATCCCGATCTCCTCCAGTCTCTCCCTCAGCGTTTGGGGGACAGTTCCTAGTGCTCCCACTATGACCGGTACTACCCTGGTTTTCATGTTCCACATTTTCCTTAACTCCCTTGCTAGGTCCTGGTATTTTTCCCTTTTTTCACCCTCCTTCTTTTTTACTCTATGGTCTGCAGGTACAGCAACGTCTAGTATTTGGCAGGCCTTCCTTTTTTTGTCTACTATTACTAAGTCCGGCCTTCTTGCCTGGATGAGGTGGTCAGTTTGGATGTCAAAGTCCCACAGTAGTTTGTGGTTGTCATTCTCCAAAACTGCCTCTGGCTTGTGCTGATACCACTTTTCCCCATGGTTGAATCCCATTTGTTTACTTAGTTCCCAGTGTATCATCGTTGCTACTCTATCGTGTCTATGCTTATACTCCTTCTGGGCGAGCTGACTACATTCACTAGTTATGTGGTTTACTGTCTCATCTCTTTCACCGCACATGCGGCATTTGCTTATTATTATTATTATTATTATTATTATTATTATTATTATTATTATTATTATTATTATTATTATTATTATTATTATTATTATTATTGTAAGAATTTCCAAAAAATAGTCCCAATAACATTCATATAACATACTGACTTAATCACTGTGGGTAGGTTAAGGTTATTCATGTGTTCTAACATTCATAGGTATCTCTGCATCTATCCAGACTCAGCCCTGCCCTAACCGTTCGAAGTAAAAACTTGAATTTTTCATGCACATTCACCTCAATGAGTACGGGAGATAGGTTTTTAATTGGGGGTTCCTTTCACAATGTCATTTCAAGCCAATCTGATCCCTTAGCCGATGACCAGTAGGATCCGTGTCTGTTCTTTGAAAATGTGTACTTTTTAGTGATCATAACCCGAAAAGGACATGAAAAGTAAGCTTTTTGTAATTATAAATTCATGATCCAGTCCATACTGGTAGTACTTATATCAGGGTAACATTCCTCTGCTTGATTTACGAGATAAAAAAATGCAGCATCTGTGCGTAGCGGGGATTTATTATTTCTCTCAGAATGTTAGTCTTACTTTTCGATCTATTTTCTTTCGATAAGTTTCATTATCTTAATAGTCATTGCTCCGTGTTTATCTATGAATGTATATTTGACCGTTTATTTAAAAAATTAGAGGCAATTTGTTCCTAACTATGAAGCCCACCCAAAAGATGTACAGTTTCTCAGTTTTCAGTTTAACCGATCAGTAAAGAGTGTATTTTACTCTGTTTTCATTCCAGCTGCCCTGTCCTGTGGATTTGATCTCTCGAATAGCAGTTTAAGTCCATCAGTTTTATCTTGTATGGATTTTGCATTCCAGCAGATATGCTTAAAGAGTCATTTTCTTTTTATTTTGATCTCCTTTCCAGACATGCAATTGTTTTGGGAGATGTCCGATGCTTGTTGCAAGCCAGCTGGATGGGGGGATTCAGCAGACTTTCGGCCTCCATTTCTAGACTTCTCTCCGTGTAGAGCAACCAATGTTGTTCCTGTCACTCAGGATGCTTTCAAATGATAGTTGTTTCCCAATTCTTCGTCAAGTGAACATTTCTTCATTCGGAGCTGGATCCTCCAATGGTATCTGTGACCTGTCATTTTCGTCCCAACTCCCTACCGATAGGACTCGATAAGGGTTAGGTGCATGAATAGGCCCCTCCCCCAGGCCTTTTCTATCTCAGATGTAACACGCTAAATATCGCCAGCAATCTTTGAACCTAATTTTCACTTGTCATGGACGAGCAAAGCGGAGCAGTGATAGTGAGAACCATAGATCTTAGGTTTCCTGAATGGGGTTCTCTTATAGGCAGACGGCTCAGCCGACAGAAGAGTTCACACGGTGTGGCTAAGCTGAGAAGAGTGCAACCCCGATCCTAGAATTCAAGAAAAACCTGAAATTTGTGTGGTATAGATCTTTCCGAGCCTTCATCTTGAAGTTTTAACTTACTACAAATTGTTGCAGCATCTTCTGTGATATTCGCAGTGAATCCTTGTTTTTTAACAATATTCATCAACGAATATTGAAATGCAGACTAACGCTTCATTTCTTTCTCAGCTCGTCTCCAGCTTATCAATGATGTTGCAAAGAATACAGATCATTTAAAAAACAAATAAACGCAATATTCAGCAGCAGATATACCGTCTTATTTCTAGGAATGTTGATGCAAGATCCCATTCTCTAATTTCTGCCGAATAGACTGGTATAGTGCTAGTAAATGTCATTTTGACTATCTTAAATCAGGTATATCAGAGATACATCAAGGGAGATAACTTTAGTAGCATAGCAGGTGAGTAAACATCGAAGCCAGCTTCTATGAGTAACCTTTTGGAAGAGAGATAGTTTAAATCAACACGTCAGCGAACATTTAACCTGATTAAAATATGTGTAAAAATGACTTCACAAACGCCCAACTTGTGATTTCTCTTTAGCAAATACAAGGCCATGTGCGTTCAAAGGTACATCAGGTTTCGTAAACATTCACATGAAAATTAAATTTGAAATAAGGATACGCTGTTCTTTCCCTTATGATATGACTTAATCTTTTCTATAAAACAATTCGGCGGGAAAAAAACGATTCTCTCTCTCTCTCTCTCTTTCTCTTTCTTTCTTTCTTTCTTTTACTCCCATTTTCACTCTCTGTGAATTCTTTTTTCTCTGTTTCTCTTTCTACATATACTCATTAAACAGGTCAAATCTATAAATTTGCATTTGTGAACACTGGTGACGTAGATGAAAGAAAATTAAAGCCATTTCAAATTGAATTTTTATAGTAAATCAAGTACACCGACCATCATATCGAGGACCATAAATCCAAACAACTTCAATCTAGACTCTGCAATGCCCGGTACATGGATCAACATATTTGGTGAATTTCGATTCCGGACGATGACCAGTTGTCCAGTTATCTCGGTGCATACATATGCATGCTCGTGCACACACAAACACTCACACACACACACACGAACGATTTCTTAAATCATAGTTGAATGTTTTCATTTCATTCATATGATTTTGCCGAACAAAAGAAAAACAAAAACACAAAACCAAACCTAGCCGCTGCAAGGTCACCCCCTCACTTTACTTCTATCCCGACGGAAGATGATTACAGCAATTTATGTATTGTACGTACAATAAATGATTCTTTCATGTGCACGTTGCATGGTTCTCAGTTTTGGGGTCAGTCTCTTGGTTAGGTTCCATGTTTCAGCTCTATAGGTGACTATCAGGAAGATGCATTGGTTGAATGCTCTTCTCTACCGAAATTTTGCAATCCTAGAGAGATTCCCTCGTCTTTTGGGGGTTTCATAGAAATGTGTTGTCATAGGTAGATGTCGCGGTTAACTTTCATCAGTTCTGCATTTTCGATTTTGGTCTTTGTTTATTTGTTTTCAATGTTTGTTGTACATGACATTTGCTTTGCTGAAGTTCATGTGAAGACTAACGTTCTTGCTTTCTTTAATCAGTCTGTTTAGCATTACTTGGAGGTCAGGAAGTTCCTCAGCGAAAAGTATGGTGTTGTCATGAGATAGCTTACGTATTCGCCGTCTATTCTGATTCCTTTAATTTCCTATTCGAGGTTTCAGAAAATCATCTCAAAGCAGGCAGTTAAGTGTTTGGGCTGGTATCACCTTGTCTTACTCCTTTTTAGGAGCTAAAAGGACTCTGAGTCTCTATGGAGCCTGATAAAGGAGTTACTGTGATGTTATATATGTGGCAACACCCTGACATATACAGGGTCTACATCTTGTAGAGTTATAAAATCACGTAGAGAGATCATAAGACAGCACACTATACGAGGGAAGAAACAAAAGTCCAAAACATCATAAAATCCATTTGAAAACTCAATTGGCAATGGATTATCAGTGAATTGTTGCATATATAACTTTATTAGTATTTTTTCATGGATTGAACTGTAACACACAAAGTTATAAAAAGACCTGAATTTCCAGTGACTCATTCTGACGAACATAAATTGGAAGATTATAAAAAATTCAATCGTAAAATACACAAAATATTTTTTGTCAAACCATGTAAGATGTACCAAATATTTTAGGCGTTATACTAAACGTACCAACGAATACCATGAGTATAAAATTTAGAAGTAACCTACCAACAAATAACCTTGCAGGCAAGTTAACATCAAAGCTGGCTAGTAGGAATAGCCTCTTTGAAAAAACTACTTAAATTACCTCGTCACTGAACATTAGTCGTAATTAGATTATGCGCAAGAATAAACTTCTTAAACACCTACTTAATGATTCCACTTTCACAAATATCTCATATCTTGTCAAACAAAAAAAATTGCATGACAGTCTGGGTTTTATCCTCGATCCTCATTTTAGTTTTTCACTTCATTTTTGCATACAATACCCTCAGAAATATTCCACAATTGTTCGCAAAATTCACTCGTTCTATTCTAAGATCATATTTAAACTACAGAGTTGTTCTCATGCACTTTTTATTCTACATTCATTGTAGTCTTCTCTACAAAGATAATTTAAACAATCAGCGACCTCATGAAATTGCAAAAAATCAGATTATCAAGAGAAAGTCTATTCAATATTCAGAATGGGAAATGGTGAATATCATACCTTAGGAAACTCCTTCAATTGTATTTGTGTTACTTCAGTAAATGATTTCCCAATATCTGGTGTTTCTCTTGTTGGGATCAACAGTTGTTTACCATGTAATAGTTTCAGGTACTTTAAAAACAAAACAGTTTTATTGACATGGTAGCCCAGCAGTTTTCATCAAACACTTCCCCTATTCAGTAATGATTTTATTGTATAGCTTATGTCATAAGGTATTTTGATAATTCATATAGGTTATTATCATAATGTATTACATATGGATATTCTATACTACTTATCTTTTGTTTACACCCACCATATCGTTGTGTCACGTATATATATGATAACTATCAGAAATGAATTCTGTAATCTCCTAATAGAAATTAGCCCCCCTAAAATCGATTTCTAATGCAGAAAATATAATTGTTTCCTTCACTGCAAAACAACATGGGACTGACAAGGGAATCGAGACACTTGGCTGACCGACCTTCGGAAAAAACTAGCGAACTCTTAAGACCCTTTTTCAATACCGTTCTAAGGACCCGAAACTGGCATATTGTCTCATGCATTTCATCACACAAAGTAAAAACGAAAGTGAAATGACTTCAAAAGTGAATTGTAAGAAAAACATCGAATTTTTCAATACTTTTTTTTTTAGATTCAAACACACTACGGATATTCGGGTTAGAGAGTACATTCAAAAAGTAATGTTTAACTTCTGTTAACCATGAATCTTCCTTAGCTGAGCGGAAAGTGAGCCAAGCATGCTTCTGGCAAAATGAATACGGGTCCGAATATCATAAGCAGCAATTTTTTTTACAGATCTGCGATGTTTGCACGCTTCTATGGATTAATGGACCAAATTGATGTTGTGATTAAAAACAAAAAATCAATTAAGATGAAGGTAAAGAGTTATCAGAAAAAATGCAATGGGTTACAATGATTTTGCAGTTGTTCTGTTGTTCGATAGGGGTGTGTATATATATTCGTATATATGTGTAGGGTGTATGGGTGAACATATGTGGGGGCTTGTGCATGTGCATGCGTGTGTACGAGTGCGTTATCGTATCAAGGTTGACAGCATATGGATGAATTTCATAACAAAGAATTCAAGAAAAATTGAAAGCCAAACTTTTATTGTAGTTTTCAGGTAATGTAATTTTGATGAGCCTTAACCAGATTCGGAATATTTCTTCAGAAGGCAAGTGTTAATCAGTTTACATACATGCATATATATATATATATATATATATATATATATATATATATATATATATATATATATATATATATATATATATATATGTATATATATATATATATATATACGTATATATATATATGTATAAATATATATATATATGTGTGTGTGTGTGTGTGTGTGTGTGTGATTGTGAGTGTTTGTGTGTGCATGTGTGTTTAATTGTTGTGTGGATGTGAGGTGATCCAACAGAATTGATGAGAGTGACTATTAGAAGGCGAAGGGAAAAAAATTTAAGAAAAGCGGATGTTATATCTCGAAAATGTCTGAGTGATTATAACATTTTTCGATTTTTTCTCTTCATCTTCCAATTTCCTCATTCCACAGGAATAGAGCACTCTGGTGGACGGGGGATTTCTGTGTAAATAAATATAACGCTTAAATTCAATCCTGCCTCGCGGTACTGGATGGGATGATGGAAAGTCCATAGCCACACTGAAGAGATGTAATACATCGAAACAACTGTATGTGGATGACACAATGATTATATATATATATATATATATATATATATATATATATATATATATATATATATATTGTGTGTGTGTGATGAATAAATTATCCTACGGACATCTTAAGCCGTGGCATATCAGTTACAATTGATAGCAGGACATGGAAGGTAGAAACTCCCAATTATGACTAAGCTTGGTTGAGTATTTTGGCTATCCCCTGCCTTCCAGAATCTTGATTATTCTGAAGCAATGCCTTTACTTGAACACCCTGTCCGGCCTGTGTGTAGTGTCCTTCACGAATTCTATGTGTGTCCAGTATGAACCTTCTACCATCTCATTCTGCTCCTTTTTTAATTACCCTTCTTATCCTCTCTGTCGTAGCTGGAATCTTCTACTTGTCCAATTGTGGTCAAGTCTGCTCTTGAAAGTTACGTGTCCACTCTTCATTAACACTGAAGCAGGAAGACTGTTTGATGGGTTTACAACATGGCAAACAATGAAATGTTGTCTAAGACTTTTATTAAATCTGATTCTTTTCTCAGTTGGAATGTATGACCACCATTGGCTCTGTTGCTTTCCAACTGGTCTGCCAACGACGCCTCAATCATGTCTCCCCTGACTCTTCTGTACGACGTATTTGGAATTTTGGGCTTTGAAATGTTTTTGTCGTTTTCCAAATTCACTAACTTTATTTCACTTCTTCGATCAGATCTTTTTTCTTTTGGTAACATGAAGACCGCAACAAGTTCCAAATGAGTTTGTACCCAAGAGCACATTAAAATATATATGATGTCATTGTCGAAACTCCACTTGATAGAGTGGATTAGGGCCGTGCATTTTACTTGGTAATAACCTTTCTCTTCAGAATACTGTGAAACTTCTATAATCGAGTTTTGACTTGATTTTTGTATGCAAGGAAAATGATGGATGACCAAAAACTAGACTAAAAAAAACAGACCAAACATCAGTGACGTCATGCTCGAAGAACAGTTACACAGTGACCAATGCAAATTCACTTTCACTACTAAAGCCCAACTCAGGTCGACTTGTTTTGCTAAAGTTCACAAATCCTCTAATAAAGCAGTTGAAATGTGACACGTTGATGAGGAATAACATTGTGTTGAGAAATAAATTCGATTATATATAGCTTTTAAATTTTGATGAAGCAACAGAATTTGATCCTAGTGCAGCCAAGCTTGTTTTCATTTATTGTTATTCCGCTCATTCTGGAGCCGCTTCTCTTCTTTGTGTTAACAAGATATCAACGCCATTTCAACGTTAATTGATGCATCTTAGCATTGTACATTGTGTTTGCATACAGTTTTGAAAAGAAAATCAATTTTTTGAAGGTTTTTAAGGGAGGTTCTATTTACAATGTAACCATAATGCAAAATCTGACCCTTATTTTCCGTCATCTCATGCAATTTGATGTCCTTTCATCCCATGTACTTCTATTCAGCAAACTGTTGCCGCAGTACAATGTGTGATAATAGCCGAGTCAGTCATTTTTATTGTATCAGTAGCAACTATCAGTCCCTCTGACTTTGTACCTTATTCTATCTGACCTTCTTTTATGACCTCTCTGTTTCTTACATGTATGGGCCACAAGAACCCTGGGTTCATCACAAGATCAACTATGAACCTATTCTTGTCGATCTCTCTGGTACCATTTTTTTGTTATGTGTGTAATATCAGTGAGGCAATTACGTTTTATTTTTATTCTTAATTGAAGAAGCATTGGGAACTATCAGAAATCATTTTTTAACTACTATTTATCTTCATCTTATTTTTTGCTGCTTTTAATCACAACTAAAGTAAGACTGTCGTCGATCTACGGTAGTGAGTAAGCAGCAAATACCGGAAATAAATAATAAATTCTCAGATTCTTGTCACCCTTGTTTAGTGATGGCTGGAAAATAGGAAGCTGCTCTTGATTAACGGCTTGGCTAAAGATCAAATGGAACATTTAATACTAATCACCATTCCTAAATAATGATAATTCACAATACTTCATTTACGAATAATAAATAATTGAAGAAAAACGTAGTTGCTGAGCTGTAAGTTACTGGAACGATGCATTGCAGTAAGAGGTTCAGTATTAAGGTACACTTTATATGAAGAGAAACATAAAAAGAACAGTTTTAATCTCCAGTTGAACCTAACCAAAAATTGACCTTTAAACTGAGGAACATGCAACTTGCACATTAGACAATAATGCTCAACACCCTATGAGGAGATCAGATGAGGAGATGCAAGAATGTTAGACAACCAATCGACATCATGACTCACAACGTGGATACCAAGAGAGTACATGTAAAACTGCAACCGTCAGAATGTTAGTTGAAGAGGTGAACTTGACAAATTCAGAAAGTATTGGCTCTGCTACGTCTCTGATAGTTTCGTAGTCATATAAGACTTTTCTGTTTTGCTGTCGTCCGCTGGTCTAGATGTCAAATCAGCAGAATGTTAATTCTGTATGCAGATTAGCTTTAATATGACGTGATCAACACACAGAGAAGAGTTTACCCAACTATATTTAGTGAGGATTTTTTTCCTTTTTACGTTGGAAGGCATGAATGGACTATTGTTAAACTGTCTATGAATTATTCAAACAATCATCTTTATCTCTGTTGCTTTTATTCCATCGATTCAGTTGATGAGCATTGTTGCCATCACACACACACACGCACACACACACACACACACACACACACACACACACACATATATATATATATATATATATATATATATATATATATATATATATATATATATTTATACATATATAAACTGCTCAACCACGACTACTTATCAAGTCTTAGTCTATCAAGTTCGCAAAGAGTGACAAAATATAGATTTTAAGTCCGATAAAATACGTGACATTTTAGATTTTCAGTGAATCGTTGCATAAATATCATTACTAGTTTTTTTCTAACAGGATGAAGTATCTCACACACGGACACAAAGACGCTTGAATTTCAAGTGATCAGTTTTGATGAACAGAAATTGGAAGATTATCAGGAAACTAAATTTTAAAATAAACAGTAGGCAAAATGTTCTTGTACCAAATATTTGGGGCGTTATACTAAACGTACCAACGAATATCGAAAGTCCCACATTTGGAAATAACCTACCGACATCACTACCCTTGCAGGTGAGTGAACATCAAAGATGGCTTGTAGAAGTGCCTCTTTGAAAAAACTACTTAAATTTACAGGTCACTGAACATTTGTCGTGATTAAGTTATACGCAAGAATGAACTCGTTAAACACTGACTTTATGATTTCTTTTTCACAAATATTTCATATCATGTCAAAAAAAAAAAAATTGTATGACACTCTGGTTTTTTTTTCCTCGATCTTCGTGTTTATTTTTCACTTCATTTTTGCATACTATACCCTCAGAAATATCCTGCAACTAATTTTGACTCAAGCAGATACAAATTGATACCCGGTCGGTACGCAGACGATCATTCTGAAGCAAAAAATCAGTGGTAAACGTGTTCCCATTTTTTTTATTTTTTTTTCATTCCTTCCTGGCCCTACTCCCTATCTCTCTCTCTCCGTCTCTTTTCTTCGTCCCCCTTCCTCTCTCACTGCTTAACTAACCTTTATCTTACGTTGTCTCCATGATAACAAATGACAAATATCTTTTTCCACATGACTGTTGGAGGTGATCGCATTTTAAGCCAGAGTTTAGGAAGCAGCTTCTCTTATCGGAGTCAGTCAAGTCAAAAAGTAAAGATACATCGACTGTTGCATCATCATCATCATCATCATCATCAGCAGCAGCAGCAGCAGCAGCAGCAGCATCATCATCATCATCATCAGCAGAAGCAGTCTTTGATGTCTGTCGTTGGATAACGACTTTCTCCAAGATTTGCTAGACCTAACTATCATGTGCATCGCTGCACCAGTACTTTCGGAGCTTATATAGTTTCTCACATTATCTTATTCTCTGTCGAACACAGTTTTGCATGTAATCTCTGGGGGTTCTTGTTGTGAGTCTAGCAGTTGTCAAACATTTTTGCAATCTGGGCAGCCCATGATATTTCAATGTATCCTACGACTTGAATGAAACGAATTGACCGTGGATGAGCAAAATTAGAGTTTGCAGTGAAAACTGTTATTTGGGCCTTTGCATTACTGACAGCTATTTAGCTTAATGGTATGAACATTACTATGTTGAAACGGCTGCCATATCGATATCCTGTAACAGCCCCATTTTCTTTGGATCTTTATTCTAAAACCTCGAGCGAAGGCTGTAGTGATATATTAACTGTGTAATGACAGATGATCAATAGAAAAACAGTTTATACATGATATATTGCAATTTGTAGCCATTCTGTCAAATATCATGCATCCATTTCTGAATACATACATGCATACATACACGCACAAACACGCACATATGTATATATAAGTGAGCAATAGAGAGTGAGATAGACTCATGAGTAAAAGTATTTTGAGAATTAATTCGTTAATTAATCCATACATGGATTAATTTACATGCTTTACATACTTTGGCTGGGGTTTTCATCTCCAGTAGAATATGGTACCATTTTTATCTTTAGTGGAATATGGTACCTTTTTAGTTAAAGATTTTTGTAGAAAATAGATTTAGCATCAGACATTTTGCTTTGGAAATCAGTAATGAGGAAGTTATGATGGTGAGGTAGGTTCAGGTAAGTTTGTGACATTAATTATATGAGGGCGGGAATCCAAGTTTCAAACGTGTGATGATTGTAGGCAATGAGAGTATATGGATATCAAGGTGTGTTTGGGCCTGAGCAGAAGTATTATCTAAGATACTGAGCTGGTGAGTATACAGTAAGTAAGAGAGAGAGAGAGAATTATGGTGTCTGATATCGGTATGATTCGGGTTATTAATTTTAGTGTTAAGTCCATTAGGGGATACAGTTTTAGGTTCGCTGATGCTCATACGTGGTTCTAGATTTTAGTTGTGTCAGAAGGTCTATTTTTTCTATTCTTTTAATGATTGTGAATCTATCACCTGTGTCAATATTGTGGTCAGAGTGCAGAAGTGTAGTTCTACTGGAGGTATGTTGGGATGATTGAGTGATTCAATTCTGTGCCTATAAGTATTAAGTCAGATGGTGCATTGCCATTCAGACTTGTCTACATATCGCAGTTTGCATTAATTACATTCTTGGAGCACGATATGGTTTTTGCTTCTGCAGTTAAGATCAAGATAGGTGGAGAAAATATTGATAGTGGTATAGTTAGTGAAGGTATTTGTATGCTTAAGTTGGTTGCAGCATAGATTATTTCTCTTTTTGCAGGTTTGGGAGAATTCAACAGTTTTATTGATGGTGTTATGTGAGACTTTGTTGTTTTTTTATAGTGTTACTACTGATCACTTGATTTTGGGGTCTGCAGTAGACCATGACATTGTTCTAGGAATATATATATATATATATATATATATATATATATATATATATATATATATATACAGTAGAATGTAGATTCACCACACAAACTTTCAGAAGTGGCTTTATATTATTGATATATCATTATATTGTGTTATCTTACCAGCCTGATTCATACCAAATATACTGTGTACACAAACACACACACGCACACACACACACACACACACACCCACACACATATATATATATATATATATATATATATATTTATATATATATATATATATATATATATATATATATATATATATATATATATATATATATGCTTTGCGTCAGCTATTTGGAAACGCAACTTAAAAGAACCATGTCACCAAAACTAATTATTAACTCTCTTTTTTTCAAACTAAACATGGAATTTTCGAAGATAAATCAAGGGGAAAAAAGGGAATGCTATTTTTGTCACCTTGGCTGTTTGTTATTGTATTCACATTTAATGGATATCATTAAATGCTTGTTGTTTGTGAGTTGTATAAATGACGGTCAAGTCACCGAGGGTGAAAATAGGGTTTAGTTTATACCACGATGGAGGTCTGATTAACTATTTGGGGCTCTATATCAGAAAAAAATTAAAAATGTTTGCATTTTGTATACATTCATTAATTATGATAGTATAGAAAAAATCGTAGATTAGTGAGGGTTATAGATAACTCGGTTGATTAAAAAAGGTTGCAGAATTGATTAATTGATTAGTCAAGATTGATTTTATTCAATTCGTAGGTAAGTTGATTTATCATGTGTGTATGTGTGTAGTAAAGGTTTTGTGTATGCCTTGATAGAAATCAAATAGACAATATCCAAATCTTATATTATATTAGATAAATAGAACTTTTATTCATATATAGTACGAAAAGGTTTGATTCTGTGACTTTGCTAATTGATGTCTAGAGTTGTTAATGAGTCTGTTGATTGATCAAGTTACACAATTGATTAGTGTATTTATTGATTGCGATAAATTTTACTTCATTTGTTTATTTCTTGAAATCTTTAAATTTCAAAAGAAAGCTATGTTAAATATCCGTTTTGGAGAGCATAAGAAGTAGACAACTGTCAGAGTGGAAAGAAAATTTCTTAGCCCAACCTTCCAAGAAAGGGAAATCGCTGCGATAAAAGAGGTCTTGAGGTTGCAGAAGGGAAGAATGAAAAACGAATAAGGAGGTGTAGTTACAATCTCGACCATGTCACCTAAGAAATCAGTGTTATCATTGAAACACTGGATTAATTGATTGCAATTCAAAGTAAGCTTGTGTGTATATGTTTCAAATAAGTTGTGTACGTTGTAAATAGGTTTTATTCCTTAGGATTGCTTATTGGTATTGAGAATCATCAATAACTCTGGTGCTTGAATAAAGCTAAAATAATTACTCAGTTAATTAGTTGGTTATGATTAATTCTACTTTGATACATTTTTTAAAATATCTTTTGAAGGGAATGGAAAATGTTAAAAGAGGACGAAAGACGGAGTGTAGTTAGCACCTCGATGCAGGGATCTTGAGAATGAAATTACATCACCTGAGAAAATAGTTAATAGTTTATCTCCAAATTGACAAATGACAATTTAATACGAGCTTCAAAATGTGTTTCCCATCTTCTTTGTTCAACATTTTCAAGAAAAGAAAACTGAAAATTTTGAAGCAAGAGCGGATGAGTCAGTGACCTCATTGAAACATCTAAAGTGTCATTGTATTTTATTAAAGGTCTTAAATGATTCTGACTTCGTCAATGTTTTCTCTGTTACGAAAAGGTTTGTAAAGCACATTTGTAGATAAAATAAGAAACATAGAAAACAATCAGATCACAAAAGTAGATATTATTGAAAGCAAAAGAGTCGCCAAGGCTGCAGACAAAAACATGAATATGAAAGTTTCTTTCGTTCACTGCTCGACAAAGTAAACAGGTCAGTTTGAATAATAATAAAAATAATAGGAACACACATCTTATAGAATCAAACGATTTACTTTTTGAAAATGCATTACCAAAAAAAGGAACAAGATTAGCATTCAGCTTCAAACTCTACTCCGACTGCAAATATTTCAGCCTTTGAGCCGATTTTTTTTTTTTTCGGAATTATCCTTCATTTATGAGTTGAAGGACTTGATCTAATGCTTGGTCGACATTGTAGATGAATGAATGCTAGATTTGACACTTTATGTAAATGATCAAAGAAAATGAACGCTGTGCGGGACTTGAACCAGCGTCCACCAGGAAGCTGTATTAAGGCTACTCTGCTCTACCGACTGAGCTAACAGCATCTTAGTAAGCAGTTTATGACCGACAGAATGAACTAATTGCAGAAAAATTATTTGGAATCATATTTTGCTCGGCACCAGAATTATTTATTCATTTGTGTGGTCGGCTGTGTACTATCAGATCAATTCCGGTGCCGAACCAAAAATGTTTCTAAATAAATTGTCTCAACAATTATCACATTCGGACAGACAACAAAAAAACCTACCCAATCCTTTGATATATACATGCATATATAAGTATTTAAATGGGAACATTCACATATCTGTGAATATTCATGCTTACAACTACAAAGTAAAGAGGAATGGGTTAAATGTGTTATACCGAACTCTTGCTTACCAGAAGTGCAACTAGCTCAGTCGATACAGCACAGTTGTGTTATGACAGTGTCGTGTTGGATGCAGATTCAAGTCCTGCATGCATCAACGTGGTCAGCTCTTCAATTTGCTATTCAGTTAATTCCGGTGCTGAACAAAATATATTTCCTATTAAACTGCCTTTACAACCATCTTGTACACACACACACACACACACACACATGTATATATATACATATTTATAGTAACATTGATGCCGGGTAACGTTCTTGCTATTTTAGTTTCAATGTTTTATGAGTTTCCAAATTTGCAGCGATTCGAGTATTAAGCATATTACAGATCTTTAGCAACAAAATGTGGGGGTCACGTTATACTCGAGTTGATAATGACATTGGATATTGAATTAATAAGTATTTCGTAATTGTAGCCAATTGTTTGCTTTTTAAATCCTTTTGTAATTTATTTGCAATGCGATCTACGATTTTCAGGAACATATTTTCCTTTTCTGCTTTTAGATTTGCTATACATCTCAATGAGAAGCTTTCCGTTTGCTCGGTCTGTTGGTCGGCCCCAGATACATTGAATAACAGAAATAGGAAAGAAGGAAGATGCGTTATGTCATTAATATAGTAATATAAATGCGTAACATTATTACGGAAGCAACTGCTATGATGTCATGATAGACAGTACGAGTTCGGCATTTTGGTGGCTAAAAAACGCTGAAAATTGCCATATACGTTTTTTCATGAAAATAATACTCCCTGAATATTGCTATCTCGCAATATTTCACAAGTATGAGAATCAAGGGATTTGTTTTAAATTAGGCCGTCTTTCTGGTCACTCTAACTGAAAAACTGGCGATATTTCTGGCTTGAGATCCTAATTCTCTCCATCTTTGTAGCAATAGCTTATGTGTATGACATCAGTTTACAAGAACAGACCTTGAGAAAGGCCTATGTCCAGCAGAAGACCTTTGAACAGCTGATTCAAAAAAAGAATATACTATTTTCAAAACCGTCTATATCCAATAATAGTAATTGCAGATAGGGAGACTAAGTTTTGAGTGCTAAATTGCTTTGCATCAGCCATATATATGTGTGTGTATGAGTGTGTGTGTTTGTGTGTGTGTGTGTATGTGTGTGTGTGTGTGTGTGTGCTGGCGAGTGCGCGTGCATCTTGTTTATTCATGTGTTTGCATGTCATATGAATCGTTTAAGTTTTGTTATCGAGAGAACTACTTTAGAGAAAACGATGGTGATCCAAGGTAGGTAACTCGAATTTTTTTGGAGTTTTTTCCCTTAGATTAAAATATCAACCGATACTCTAAATCACGCATCTCCCATTGGGTAATGACTTGTGATAAAATCACAAGTTTGTAAAATTAATTGCAGATGGTGGATGAAACGACCGCTTACAGAACAAAATCTCAAATGCAAAGAAAAAAAATTGTTTATGGATCTGGCAGCAGTACAATGGGTCAAAAATACAATCCAACATACCTGAATAAGCCCTACTCCCTAAAATCTGGGGTTGTCTGAGGGCTGATGTTATGAGAGGATTTGGGGGGGGGGGGATGGAAGGAATTTGTCAGACATGGTCAGTTGTATTAGCCACCATTTGCATTTTGGTTACCTTTGAAACCAGGATGGTCACTAGTGTCAAGGTTCAATAAAAGCTGGTTATTCTTTAGGGTTGAGGCGATGCAAGGGAGGCAACTTTAAATACTTTCATTGATCCAACCCAACTGGATTCCTTATTTTTTTCATGGAATGTAAGGTCACATAATACATGCACCACACACACAAGCATGCACGCACACACACACACACACACACACACACACACACACACACACACACATATATATATATATATACATATACACACACACATGTGTGTGCATGTGTATGTATATATATTTGTGTGTGTGTGACGTTTGGAGGAGAAAATTGAGTCATTGATCACTATGAGAACGGGATTGGAGTGTGAGACACGTAAAAGTCTCATTACATGTTGGTTCAGACAACTTTTTTAGATGTCCTAGTGTGGAGCTGGACACCATAGGGAGGAATATAAACACACACACACACACACACACACACACACACAAACACACACACACACACACACACACACACATACACATACTCATATATATATGTGCATGTGTGTATTCATATATATATATTTTTATTATAGTATTAATGCAATGAACGTTCCCCCATTTGCCTATGTTCTGGGCAGCTTTTATACAATATCCTCTATAACACCCTTAGAAGCAAATATGATCGATGCTCGTTGCAAAGACCCTTGTCTCAACTGCTTTCTCAGTGGCACTCAATTGGAATTTGCTGACATTCCTGCGTTATAAGTTGATGTTAATCACTGTTTGGTCCCTTGAGATGATCTTTCAGTTTTTACAATTCTTTTTTTCTTGCAGACCTGACTTGACTGTCTCAAATTATAAGGAGTGGGACTTGTTTATGTAGTTTCGGATTGTATTTTTGTCCGGTTCTGCTGTTATCCGATCCATAAACATTTTTTGACTTCTTCAAGTGTTGTTTCATACACCAGTTGTGGATTCTCTCCCTGACGAGAGAGTGTCCAGTTTTTCTCGGTATCAACGGATTTCTGGCATCATTTACAGCCATTCGGATATGCAACAATCTAGATGAGCGTTTTCCAATCATAAAAATTAACCCCATTCATCACCTGAAGATGGCTGTAAAGTACATAAGCTGGAACATTGCGTTCAAGATGATGGCAAAAGTTTGCAGAAAACATTACGTAGTGTAATACGAAATCTGAAAAAAAAAAATCCGCATAGATGTTCCTCACTAATTTTGAAATAGCCTGAATGACCTGTAGGTAATCAAAGTTTGAGCCAAAAAATGAAACTCTTGATGTATCCATGTTTATTTACATCATCGTTAACAATCTATTGAACATTGAAATGAAACGCTGGTTAATGGATGTTGATCATCATATTTATACGACGGCTCCAAAAGTAAGCTTATACAACGCTCGTGTTGTACAGTATTAGACCTATTTTGGCATTGAAAAGCACCAAATGACAACTATGGTGACACATGATAGCCTCTGTATTTCCCTCGTTCTTGAAGAAATTATTTACATCCAAAGTCAAAATAAATATGTTATAATAGTTAATGTCTCAAAGTAATCATTTTCATCGGAAGGGGACGTATGACTCCCTTGTCAGTTTAGTTAGATTCTTTGAAATATTTTTAAAAAAGTGTTATTGGCAATGATGAAAGGAGAAATTCATGTCCATGGTCATCTATGATGAATGAAAAGTAAGGGAGCTGTTCATCATTATAGTGGCATTGAAATAGAACTTCTAAGAAAACCATCAAATATATCTTTTCTAAAAACTAACAGATTTCTGGAAAATGTGATGGTCTAATAAAACACAGCACATGAAATTTAAGGAAAAAAGTGAAGTTTTCTCCGATAGATCTGAACTCGATCAGCTGATTGTATCTATCATGTTTCTAAACACTGGTATATTGTTGCTCTCACTGATTTTTTAAGCGCGAAAATTAGTTTTTATCATAAGAGTGTGAACAAAGACACCTCCTCATCCTCCAAAATGGACTGATTATTTTTGATAGAATTCGACCTTAATATGGTCGAGTTGTACGAAAATTGTGATCTTCTGATTTCGGATACACCTCTGTTTTCCAATGTGATGCATCGCCGATTAGGTCAGCTCAAATTCTAAGGCTGACACGCACAGGCCAGTGCTCAACTTTGGGTTAACTGACATAATCACTGAGAGAAAAGGAAATTCACATGGTCACTCATAACAAAAGGAAATTAAGGTTTCAGTTTAGCACTATAGCTACAATCTAAATAGAATATCCTCTTATGAAAACTTGAAATATTTCCTTCTTCGAATCTGCTAAATTTCGAAAGGTTGAAATGATATGAAATTTAAAGGAGGAAATTAGAACTAAGACTTTTTATAATAAATACACATCCAAAATAACATTAGTACAGAGAGTGAAAAACATTTCTTTGTGTTCGAATATGCTGATTTCGGCCATGCCTTATTTCCGAGGATTGAACCACTCGACAATTGCACCACCATACACGTGAGTACATTCAAATAGATAATGAAAAGGAAAAAACTCCCTGGGTGATGTTGATTTAGAGTATACGTATAATTCAATTTCATAGATTCAATTCTAGTGGATATTGAGGAAATTTCTGATGAAAAAAGAACACAAAGAATATTTTAGACTGACTTGTTTTCTGACAATGCGAACATAGACCCAATAGAAATAAACGAACTAGTTTTTGTGAAATTCATCCGTAAAATGTGTACTGTAAAACTGACAAATTGTGAGCTGCTAATTCGGATATGCCAAAAGTGAGAGTCTGCTTAAGCATTATTACTAAATTGTAAACAGTCAAAAATTCGATAGAAATCATCTTATCAAAACTGACCAATATCGTAGAGGTTTAAAGGTCAAATAAGTTGAAAGAATGTAAAATTGAAACGGAAAAAAAACTTCTCCTATTGGGGGTTGAACTTGGCCCACAAATTCATTTTGCTAGATGTTTCTAACCACTCGGCAATTGAATCTCCATTACTTTGAATCAAAGAATTACTGCTCAAAAAGAGATGTTCAAAATAGCAAAAACACATCCTGGATGATGATAATTCAAAGCATGCATATAGTTTGATTTTATATACTTAACTCAGATGGATTTTGAGGAATTTTTTGATGAAAAAAAAAAAAAATTCTGAGAGCAGGAACGCAGACCCCATAAAAATCAACATTTTTTTCTGTTAAATCCGATGTAAAGATTTGTGCTATATGCAATTATAGTTTTCCTGTTTTAAAAAATGCCTTCATAGTGTCGGATATATTCAGTTCTGAAAGTGAACAGTTTGTAAATAGTATAGTTCTGGATAGTTCTCGTACTTCTCGTCGAATAATGGATAGTGCGGGTGGGTTGTAGAAAAAAGATTCTGCTTTAATTTGGTTTGGCGTTAGCGTCGCCGTCACTGGAGGAAGGAGGAATAGAGATATATGAAGAGAATGAGTGCAAAGCATGGACGTAGACGCAGAGATGAAACTAGGTGAAAAAAGGCACGTACAAGTATTTGGATGGAAATATCACGGACATTCAATACACATCCCTAGCTGGTCATGTCTCTGGCCCCAGCCTTTGTGGCTGGCAACTATTTCTCTCCCCTTTCTTCTCTCCAAGATCGTTATCATTCTGCCGACTTTAACCATTCTTCTTCCGTGATCTATCTCCGTACTAACTTTGCCCATTTCACTTCAACCATATCGAGACTCACACTTACATACAGCCTCGCATCTACACCATTATGTATTCACCACGTGCCACACACGCGTATCACCTCTCTCTCTCTCTCTCTCTCTCTCTCTCTCTCGCTCTCTCTCTCTCTCTCTCATGAACGAAATGGCAAAGTCTTTCAACCATCTGATAGTCACGATAATCATTCCTGAACTTCTTTACTGCGGGAAACACGCATAGATAAAACTCCATGTTCTCTGTCTTTCATGGTCTCTTCGTCTATCAGCGTCAGAGAATAGCCCCAACTCACTTACTTGGCAGTAAGGCTCGGATACTGAACCTGGTTTCCACGTATTATCTTGGGGCAGTCCTACCATACGGAATCCAAGCAGTTCAGACAAACTCTGCTCCAACTCCGATACCAGTTCTATCAAGACAAAAAAGCTCCCATTTTTTGCCATCTCATCTCCTTCTCTTCTCCTAATATCACTTCTCACGATCGATCGTATTCATGTAATCCTTGCATCTACCTCAACTTCATTCTTCATTCTTCAATTAAACGTACGTCTCTTGTCAGGCCAAAAATATTTGTATCTCTTCATTTCAATTTGTTTCATCAATGCGCCTCCAATTTCATACTTGACGCGCATTCCATTCTCTTCGTGGCGCTACAACTGTACACCAGATTTGTACTTTGTCATATGTGTGTGTGTGTGTGTGTGTGTGTGTGTGTGTGTGGATTTGTGCATGTGCATGTGAGTATGTGTGTGTTTATCTTTCCATGAATTTAGGTAAGTGAACTTAATGATTTACCAAACAACCTTTCTCAGCATCATCTAATTATTCTTCTTATCTCTTCTAATCTTTTTTGTTGCTTGCCCGAGTTTTGATCTAAATTTCATACAAACATGGATTAGATTCATATGCAAAACATTCCGTATCTGCCCACTAAACTACCTAATCTTTTCTTTCCTCCGTTTCTTCTCTCTTTCCATTGAACTACCTAATTTTAATTTCTATTCCCTCTCTCTCCATCCTTTCTCTCTCTCACTATCCTCTTATCAAACTACCTAACTTCCTTCTCTCGCAGCTTTTCTTTAATATCAAAGCACAAAATGAAATAAAAAATCAGTCCAATAGATCTATACCGGGCCAAACACGTACGTGTTGGTAGAGAAAAATTGATTCGTCTTTTTTGCTCAGCGTTTCGGAACACCTTACGCATCAGGGCTGATCCAACCTCTCCCAGCAAAATTGGGAGGTGCTGCTTGTGGCAACAGGTGCCCTGAAACTACACGGCGATGATTCTTAACCACAAATGACCAAAGAGAATCTAATCCAACTACCCCTAGAAGATCAGATATTGACCATTTTACACACACACACACACACACACTCACACACTCACACACGCATACATATTTGATATATATATATATATATATATATATATATATATATATATATATATATATATATATATATATTCGATTTTTGTTTATAGGAAATCTATGAATGACTTTCTTGATGTTCAGTCAAGTGTTTGTTGATCAAATTTGTCGACATGATTGTTCCGTACATATTGTCTTGGAGGCAAGGTTTCGATATATTTTTAATGAACAAATCCAATTTATTCATAATTGTCGGGATTTCATCCTGTGCATAATGTTTATTGATACATCCCAAGTCATAGTGATAGTTACCGTGATTTGCTCTGTGATATATGTTAACGATCGCTAATCTATCAACCTGTAATCTGGGTATTAATCTGGTTTGCTAAATTTCAAATTTCCAAATTTTCTGCATCGAATATGAATATTCTTTCCATTGGCTTTGCTTGCATTCGACCGAACTTGTACCGAATGAAGACAGGGATTATGATGAAGCTGAAACACCAGACGTCGCTCGTACATAATAGATAAAACTAGCTTACTGTCTATACCTCTACATACATACATACATATATACGGTATAGCCAGCCAACGTGTTGGCCAGACAGATCAATTCGAAAATTTAAGAAAACTGATAGCTGATAGTTTTGTATTACAGTTTATTATAAAATAAAATACTTTTTTTTTTACTTTTAACTCGCTTTTTGGCCTCAACACTAAAAGAAAGATTTTTTTTGTTCTTTGTCCGTTCGTGTGGATATGGGAAAGAAATGCTAAAATACAAGCAATGATCCAAGGTTAATAACTTGGATATTTTATTGGAGTTGCCTCCCTTAGACAATAGTCTCATTAATGACCTTAATCAAGCAATTCTAGGCAAATTTTGACAGCGACCAACTAACTTATTTCGAGTCAGAATCATTCGTCAAATTTCCCAAGATGTCGATTTCAAAATCTGACAGAATAAAAGGAAATTTGAACGGGTTTGCATATATATATATATATATATATATATATATATATATATATATATATATATATATATATATATATATATATATATATATCCAATACAAATCAGGAATACAATATGATATAATATAATACAATATTCGATGCTTGATTGGTTTCTTTCATGAAGTGCTCAATACATTGAACATTAAACATTGTGTAGAGCTTAAAATATGATGAAATAGAGGATTCGCTACACAGACACGTTTATGGTTCTGTTTCGGCTACTCCAGGCGAATGATTCGGTTTATTTTAGATCCATATTAAGGACGTTTTGGGGGGAGAGAGTTGGTCTATTTTTTCAAGGGAGTAGCATATTTTTATTTTTGTATATGTATATCTTTTTATTATTCTCCTTTCCTTTGTTTAGTGGCTGGTTATTGTTACGTATCTCTATTTTATTTGATAGAAATAATGTGCTTGTTGACAGTTATAAATCATAGATGAGTAGAGGATAGTGGAGGCATTTTCTTTATCAGTATGTTATTAAACAATCAGCTCTTTGTGATATGTTTTCTTTCTTAAAGAATTGTATTCTCTCTCAAATCAGTTTCCCACTATTAGGGTTCACGTTTAAATGATCTTAGTTGTTAGTTTATCATTCTAGCTTTGGTCTGTTTCTACACGTTCAAGATAATTATGGTGATTGGATTGTCTTTGAAGTGGCTGGAAGTATTGATTAATGATAATGTTATTAGTAATAACTAGGAGAATAAGTTAGCTATGCTGGTAAAAGTATACGTGAGATGTGAAATGGTGTTTGTTTTTTTTACAGAAATTTTAAAGCCAATGCGGTTTTACTGAGGCTGCGCACTGCTACGTGCATTGGATGCCTTTACATTACACTTGAAGGAGCAGGTCGGGATTGTCCTGGCTCTTTCGTGGTGGATGTTGTTTTAGCTTCTACATCGCTTGGCAACCAAAGTCACGTCGGCTAGAGCCATTTTTGGACTGATGGTTCCTATTCTTCCCACGTTAAGCCTCGACCTTGGGCCACATTTTGCTGTAGTGAGACAGTGAATAAACAACACAGCCACAACCACTAGGCAGGATCTAAACCTTAGCTTCACACCCAGAGGCTGGTATCCTCCCTCTACTACACAGAAATGGACGGTAAGTGAAGTTGAACTTAAGCAATATTTTTATTTATAGTGTACATTCCTCATCCACCAGAGTACTCCATTCAATGTTGGAAGAGCATTGCATAAGCTTACAATGAACATGTTACCTCACTTAGAGAGTGCTCAACCCTGAGTAAGGTAGCCTTATATATATATATATATATATATATATATATATATATATATATATATATATATATATATATACATATATTGAATAAATCAACGCGCATATTTCGAAGACTTAAGTGGCTTCCTGCAAAACTCAAGCGCTTTACTGTATAAAACAAAACACAAAATGATTGAGGAATCATAAATGCATATATATTCATAATATAGCAACTACCACGGGCTTTTGAAAAAAAGTGACGTATGTCGATAAAAACGTCTGGACTTTATAATCTAGAAATTTTATCGTAATAATATAACCCGGAGAGACTTATGGTAGATTTGCGAACTGCTTAGTCGAAAAGTGTTTTATACATTCTTTCAAAAACAGTATATTGTTGTATCATTAAATTCATGGCTATCATCTATTGGATGACCATAGCCACCGAAGATAGCAAAGGGTTCTATCCTTTTGTTATGTGTATCTGTTTGTTTTTATGTTTGTGTGTTCGAGTGCTCCTGACCATATCATTGCTCGAAATAAGAAAAAAATATTCCCCCTCGATTTTGACCAAAGAAAAAAAACAAAATCATTTTGATTTTGACCACTGAGAGAAGAAAATCAATTCCATCAAATGGTAACCCCTAAAAGTGAAAAGAAAAAAATCATACCCCTTAATTTTGAGCCATAAAAGTGGAAAATAATCTACCCCACAATTCATCATCTCTAAAAGTGGGAAAATCCCTTCGAATTCGGGCATTAAAAATCAAAGAAAAAAAGTTATCTCGATTTTCATCCTTGAAGGAGAAAGATTTCCCATCGATTTTGAATCCTATGAAAAAGAGAGAAAATACTCCTTCCATTCTTGTCCTCTAATCTTCTAAAAGTGAGAAAAAATCGATTTTGACAGAAAAAAAAGAATCTCCCCCTCGATTTTGATCCTCGTTGGTAAAAAAAGATATCCCACTTCCATTTTTACCCCTACAAGTAGATGGGAAATCCCTGGGATTTTAAGGCTTGAAATTGAAAGTTTTTGGCCACTAAAAGTAAAAGAAAAAAAAATACCTTTCGATTTTCATCCTTGAAAACTGTGAAACTGCAGCCGTCAGAATATTAGTTGAAGAGGTGAACTTGACAAATTAAACTGAGGAACATGCAACTTGCACATTAGACAATCATGCTCAACACCCTATGAGGAGATCAGATGAGGAGATGCAAGAATGTTAGACAACCAATCGACATCATGACTCACAACGTGGTGAACTTGACAAATTCAGAAAGTATTGGCTCTGCTACGTCTCTGATAGTTTCGTAGTCATATAAGACTTTTCTGTTTTGCTGTCGTCCGCTGGTCGAGATGTCAAATCAGCAGAATGTTAATTCTGTATGCAGATTAGCTTTAATATGACGTGTTCAGCACACAGAGAAGAGTTTACCCAACTATATTTAGAGAGGATTTTTTTCCTTTTTACGTTGGAAGGCATGAATGGACTATTGTTAAACTGTCTGTGAATTTTTCAAACAATCATCTTTATCTCTGTTGCTTTTATTCCATCGATTCAGTTGATGTGCATTGTTGCCATCACACACACACACACATATATATATATATATATATATATATATATATATATATATATATATATATATATATATATTTATACATATATAAACTGCTCAACCACGACCACTTATCAAGACTTAGTCTATTAAGTTGGCAAAGAGTGACAAAACATAGATTTTAAGTCCGATAAAATACGTGACATTTTAGATTTTCAGTGAATCGTTGCATAAATATCATTACTAGTTTTTTTTTCTAACAGGATGAAGTATCTCACACACAGACACAAAGACGCTTGAATTTCAAGTGATCAGTTTTGATGAAAAGAAATTGGAAGATTATCAGGAAATTAAATTTTAGAATAAACAGTAGGCAAGATGTTCTTGTACCAAATATTTGGGGCGTTATACTAAACGTACCAACGAATATCGAAAGTCCCACATTTGGAAATAACCTACCGACATCACTACCCTTGCAGGTAAGTGAACATCAAAGATGGCTTGTAGAAGTGCCTCTTTGAAAAAACTACTTAAATTTACAGGTCACTGAACATTTGTCGTGATTAAGTTATACGCAAGAATGAACTCGTTAAACACTGACTTTATGATTTCTTTTTCACAAATATTTCATATTATGTCAAAAAAAAAAAAAAATTGTATGACACTCTGGGTTTTTTTCCCTCGATCTTCGTGTTAATTTTTCACTTCATTTTTGCATACTATAACCTCAGAAATATCCTGCAACTAATTTTGACTCAAGCAGATACAAATTGATACCCGGTCGGTACGCAGACGATCATTCTGAAGCAGTCACCCACCCACCCCAAATCAGTGGTAACCGTGTTCCCATTTTTTTAGTCTTTTTTCATTCCTTCCTTGCCCTACTCCCTATCTCTCTCTCTCCGTCTCTATTCCTCGTCCCCCTTCCTCTCTCACTGCTTAACTAACCTTTATCTTACGTTGTCTCCATGATAACAAATGACAAATGTCTTTTCCACATGACTGATGGAGGTGATCGCATTTTAACCTAGAGTTTAGGAAGCAGCTTTTCTTACCGGAGTCAGTCAAGTCAAAAAGTAAAGATACATCGACTGTTGCATCATCATCATCATCATCATCATCATCATCATCATCATCATCATCATCATCATCATTATCAGCAGAAGCAGTCTTTGATGTCTGTCGTTGGTTAACGACTTTCTCCAAGATTTGCTAGACGTATCTATCATGTGCATCGCTTCACCAGTACTTTCTGAGCTTATATAGTTTCTCACATTATCTTATTCTCTGTCGGACACAGTTTTGCATGTAATCTCTGGGGGTTCTTGTTGTGAGTCTAGCAGTTGTCAAACATTTTTGCAATCTGGGCAGCCCATGATATTTCAATGTATCCTACGACTTGAATGAAATGAATTGACCGTGGATGAGCAAAATTAGAGTTTGCAGTGAAAACTGTTATTTGGGCCTTTGCATTACTGACAGCTATTTAGCTTAATGGTATGAACATTACTATGTTGAAACGGCTGCCATATTGATATCCTGTAACAGCCCCATTTTCTTTGGATCTTTATTCTATAAACTCGAGCGAGGGCTCTAGTGATACATTCACTGTGTAATGACAGATTATCAATAGAAAAACAGTTTATACATGATATATTGCAATTTGTAGCCATTCTGTCAAATATCATGCATCCATTTCTGAATACATACGTGCATAAATATACGCACAAACACGCACATATGTATATATAAGTGAGCAATAGAGAGTGAGATAGACTCATGAGTAAAAGTATGTTGAGAATTTATTCGTTAATTAATCCATACATGGATTAATTTGTATGCTTTACATACTTTGGCTGGGGTTTTCATCTTTAGTGGAATATGGTACCTTTTTAGTTAAAGATTTTTGTAGAAAATAAATTTAGCATCAGACATTTTGCTTTGGAAATCAGTAATGAGGAAGTTATGATGGTGAGGTAGGTTCAGGTAAGTTTGTGACATTAGTTATATGCGGGCGGAAATCCAAGTTTCAAACGTGTGATGATTGTAGGCAATGAGAGTATATGGATATCAAGGTGTGTTTGGGCCTGAGCAGAAGTATTATCTAAGATACTGAGCTGGTGAGTATACAGTAAGTAAGAGAGAGAGAATTATGGTGTCTGATATCGGTATGATTCGGGTTGTTAATTTTAGTGTTAAGTCCATTAGGGTAAACAGTTTTAGGTTCGCTGATGCTCATACGTGGTTCTAGATTTTAGTTGTGTCAGAAGGTCTATTTTTTCTATTCTTTTAATGATTGTGAATCTATCACCTGTGTCAATATTGTGGTCAGAGTGCAGAAGCGTAGTTCTACTGGGAGTATGTTGGGAGGATTGAGTGATTCAATTCTGTGCCTATAAGTATTAAGTCAGATGGTGCATTGCCATTCAGACTTGTCTACATATCGCAGTTTGCATTAATTACATTCTTGGAGCACGATATGGTTAAGTTAAGATCAAGATAGGTGGAGAAAATATTGATAGTGGTATAGTTAGTGAAGGTATTTGTATGCTTAAGTTGGTTGCAGCATAGATTATTTCTCTTTTTGCAGGTTTGGGAGAATTCAACAGTTTTATTGATGGTGTTATGTGAGACTTTGTTGTTTTTTTATAGTGTTACTACTGATCACTTGATTTTGGGGTCTGCAGTAGACCATGACGTTGTTATATATATATATATATATATATATATATATATATATATACATATACTAGAATGTACATTCGCCACACAAACTTTCAGAAATGACTTTATATTATTGATATATTATTATATTGTGTTATCATACCAGCCTGATTCGTACCAAATATACTGTATACACACACACACACATACGCACACACACACATACATATATATATATATATATATATATATATACATATATATATATATATATATATATATATATATATATATATGTATATATATATATATATATATATATATATATATATATATATATATATATATATATATATATGTGTGTGTGTGTGTGTGTGTGCTTTGCGTCAGCTATTTGGAAACAGAACTCGAAAGAACCATGTCAACAAAACTAATTATTAACTCTCTTTTTTCAAACTAAACATGGAATTTTCGAAGATAAATCAAGGGGAAAAAAGGGAATGCTATTTTTTTCACCTTGGCTGTTTGTTTTTGTATTCACATTTAATGGATATCATTAAATGCTTGTTGTTTGTGAGTTGTATAAATGATGATCAAGTCACCGAGGGTGAAAATAGGGTTTAGTTTATACTATGATGGAGGTCTGATTAACTATTTGGGGCTCTATATTAGAAAAAAATTAAAAATGTTTGCATTTTGTATACATTCATTAATTATGATAGTATAGAAAAAATCGTAGATTAGTGAGGGTTATAGATAACTCGGTTGATTAAAAAAGGTTGCAGAATTGATTAATTGATTAGTCAAGATTGATTTTATTCAATTCGTAGGTAAGTTGATTCTACTTTGATACATTTTAAAAAATATCTTTTGAAGGGAATGGAAAATGTTAAAAGAGGACGAAAGACAAAGTGTAGTTAGCACCTCGATGCAGGGATCTTGAGAATGAAATTACATCACCTGAGAAAATAGTTAATAGTTTATCTCCAAATTGACAAATGACAATTTAATACTAGCTTCAAAATGTGTTTCCCATCTTCTTTGTTCAACATTTTCAAGAAAAGAAAACTGAAAATTTTGAAGCAAGAGCGGATGAGTCAGTGACCTCATTGAAACATCTAAAGTGTCATTGTATTTTATTAAAGGTCTTAAATGATTCTGACTTCGTCAATGTTTTCTCTGTTACGAAAAGGTTTGTAAAGCACATTTGTAGATAAAATAAGAAACATAGAAAACAATCAGATCACAAAAGTAGATATTATTGAAAGCAAAAGAGTCGCCAAGGCTGCAGACAAAAAACATGAATATGAAAGTTTCTTTCGTTCACTGCTCGACAAAGTAAACAGGTCAGTTTGAATAATAATAAAAATAATAGGAACACACATCTTATAGAATCAAACGATTTACTTTTTGAAAATGCATTACCAAAAAAAGGAACAAGATTAGCATTCAGCTTCAAACTCTACTCCGACTGCAAATATTTCAGCCTTTGAGCAGAATTTTTTTTCTCGAAATTATCCTTCATTTATGAGTTGAAGGACTTGATCTAATGCTTGGTCGACATTGTAGATGAATGAATGCTGGATTTGACACTTTATGTAAATGATCAAAGAAAATGAACGCTGTGCGGGACTTGAACCAGCGTCCACCAGGAAGCTGTATTAAGGCTACTCTGCTCTACCGACTGAGCTAACAGCATCTTAGTAAGCAGTTTATGACCGACAGAATGAACTAATTGCAGAAAAATTATTTGGAATCATATTTCGCTCGGCACCAGAATTATTTATTCATTTGTGTGGTCGGTTGTGTACTATCAGATCAATTCCGGTGCCGAACGAAAAATGTTTCTAAATAAATTGTCTCAACAATTATCACATTCGGACAGACAACAAAAAAACCTACCCAATCCTTTGATATATACATGCATATATAAGTATTTAAATGGGAACATTCACATATCTGTGAATATTCATGCTTACAACTACAAAGTAAAGAGGAATGGGTTAAATGTGTTATACCGAACTCTTGCTTACCAGAAGTGCAACTAGCTCAGTCGATACAGCACAGTTGTGTTATGACTGTGTCGTGTTGGATGCAGATTCAAGTCCTGCATGCATCAACGTGGTCAGCTCTTCAATTTGCTATTCAGTTAATTCCGGTGCTGAACAAAATATATTTCCTATTAAACTGCCTTTACAACCATCTTGTACACACACACACACACACACACACACACACACACATATGTATATATATACATATTTATAGTAACATTGATGCCGGGTAACGTTCTTGCTATTTTAGTTTCAAATTTGCAGCGATTCGAGTATTAAGCATATTACAGATCTTTAGCAACAAAATGTGGGGGTCACGTTATACTCGAGTTGATAATGACATTGGATATTGAATTAATAAATATTTCGTAATTGTAGCCAATTGTTTGCTTTTTAAATCCTTTTGTAATTTGTTTGCAATGCGATCTACGATTTTCAGGATCATATTTTCCTTTTCTGCTTTTAGATTTGCTATACATCTCAATGAGAAGCTTTCCGTTTGCTCGGTCTGTTGGTCGGCCCCAGATACATTGAATAACAGAAATAGGAAAGATGGAA
Organism: Thysanoteuthis rhombus; assembly: GCA_963457665.1. Lineage (NCBI taxonomy): Eukaryota > Metazoa > Mollusca > Cephalopoda > Oegopsida > Thysanoteuthidae > Thysanoteuthis > Thysanoteuthis major. The sequence continues at coordinate 689,244 of OY735200.1, read as the reverse complement.
GATGCGTTATGTCATTAATATAGTAATATAAATGCGTAACATTATTACGGAAGCAACTGCTATGATGTCATGATAGACAGTACGAGTTCGGCATTTTGGTGGCTAAAAAACGCTGAAAATTGCCATATACGTTTTTTCATGAAAATAATACTCCCTGAATATTGCTATCTCGCAATATTTCACAAGTATGAGAATCAAGGGATTTGTTTTAAATTAGGCCGTCTTTCTGGTCACTCTAACTGAAAAACTGGCGATATTTCTGGCTTGAGATCCTAATTCTCTCCATCTTTGTAGCAATAGCTTATGTGTATGACATCAGTTTACAAGAACAGACCTTGAGAAAGGCCTATGTCCAGCAGAAGACCTTTGAACAGCTGATTCAAAAAGAGAATATACTATTTTCAAAACCGTCTATATCCAATAATAGTAATTGCAGATAGGGAGACTAAGTTTTGAGTGCTAAATTGCTTTGCATCAGCCATATATATGTGTGTGTATGAGTGTGTGTGTTTGTGTGTGTGTGTGTGTGTGTGTGTATGTGTGTGTGTGTGTGTGTGTGTGCTGGCGAGCGCGCGTGCATCTTGTTTATTCATGTGTTTGCATGTCATATGAATCGTTTAAGTTTTGTTATCGAGAGAACTACTTTAGAGAAAACGATGGTGATCCAAGGTAGGTAACTCGAATTTTTTTTGGAGTTTTTTCCCTTAGATTAAAATATCAACCGATACTCTAAATCACGCATCTCCCATTGGGTAATGACTTGTGATAAAATCACAAGTTTGTAAAATTAATTGCAGATGGTGGATGAAACGACCACTTACAGAACAAAATCTCAAATGCAAAGAAAAAAAATTGTTTATGGATCTGGCAGCAGTACAATGGGTCAAAAATACAATCCAACATACCTGAATAAGCCCTACTCCCTAAAATCTGGGGTTGTCTGAGGGCTGATGTTATGAGAGGATTTGATGGGGGGGATGGAGGGAATTTGTCAGACATGGTCAGTTGTATTAGCCACCATTTGCATTTTGGTTACCTTTGAAACCAGGATGGTCACTAGTGTCAAGGTTCAATAAAAGCTGGTTATTCTTTAGGGTTGAGGCGATGCAAGGGAGGCAACTTTAAATACTTTCATTGATCCAACCCAACTGGATTCCTTATTTTTTTCATGGAATGTAAGGTCACATAATACATGCACCACACACACACGCATGCACGCACACACACACACACACACACACACACACATATATATATATATATATACATATACACACACACATGTGTGTGCATGTGTATGTATATATATTTGTGTGTGTGTGACGTTTGGAGGAGAAAATGGAGTCATTGATCACTATGAGAACGGGATTGGAGTGTGAGACACGTAAAAGTCTCATTACATGTTGGTTCAGACAACTTTTTTAGATGTCCTAGTGTGGAGCTGGACACCATAGGGAGGAATATAAACACACACACACACACACACACACACACACACACACACACAAAAACACACACACACACACACACATACACATACTCATATATATATGTGCATGTGTGTATTCATATATATATATTTTTATTATAGTATTAATGCAATGAACGTTCCCCCATTTGCCTATGTTCTAGGCAGCTTTTATACAATATCCTCTATAACACCCTTAGAAGCAAATATGATCGATGCTCGTTGCAAAGACCCTTGTCTCAACTGCTTTCTCAGTGGCACTCAATTGGAATTTGCTGGCATTCCTGCGTTATAGGTTGATGTTAATCACTGTTTGGTCCCTTGAGATGATCTTTCAGTTTTTACAATTCTTTTTTTCTTGCAGACCTGACTTGACTGTCTCAAATTATAAGGAGTGGGACTTGTTTATGTAGTTTCGGATCGTATTTTGTCCGGTTCTACTGTTATCCGATCCATAAACATTTTTTCACTTCTTCAAGCGTCGTTTCACACACCAGTTGTGGATTCTCTCCCTGACGAGAGAGTGTCCAGTTTTTCTCGGTATCAACGGATTTCTGGCATCATTTACAGCCATTCGGATATGCAACAATCTAGATGAGCGTTTTCCAATCATAAAAATTAACCCCATTCATCACCTGAAGATGGCTGTAAAGTACATAAGCTGGAACATTGCGTTCAAGATGATGGCAAAAGTTTGCAGAAAACATTACGTAGTGTAATACGAAATCTGAAAAAAAAAATCTGCATAGATGTTCCTCACTAATTTTGAAATAGCCTGAATGACCTGTAGGTAATCAAAGTTTGAGCCAAAAAATGAAACTCTTGATGTATTCATGTTTATTTACATCATCGTTAACAATCTATTGAACATTGAAATGAAACGCTGGTTAATGGATGTTGATCATCATATTTATACGACGGCTCCAAAAGTAAGCTTATACAACGCTCGTGTTGTACAGTATTAGACCTATTTTGGCATTGAAAAGAAAACTGATAGCTGATAGTTTTGTATTACAGTTTATTATAAAATAAAATACTTTTTTTTTTACTTTTAACTCGCTTTTTGGCCTCAGCACTAAAAGAAAGATTTTTTTGTTCTTTGCCCGTTCGTGTGGATATAGGAAAGACATGCTAAAATACAAGCAATGATCCAAGGTTAGTAACTTGGATATTTTATTGGAGTTGCCTCCCTTAGACAATAGTCTTATTAATGACCTTAATCAAGCAATTCTAGGCAAATTTTGACAGCGACCAACTAACTTATTTCGAGTCAGAATCATTCGTCAAATTTCCCAAGATGTCGATTTCAAAATCTGACGGAATAAAAGGAAATTTGAACGGGTTTGTATGTATGTATATATATATATATATATATATATATATATATATATATATATATATATATATATATATATATATATATATATATCCAATACAAATCAGGAATACAATATGATATAATATAATACAATATTCGATGCTTGATTGGTTTCTTTCATGAAGTGCTCAATACATTGAACATTAAACATTGTGTAGAGCTTAAAATATGATGAAATAGAGGATTCGCTACACAGACAAGTTTATGGTTCTGTTTCGGCTACTCCAGGCGAATGATTCGGTTTATTTTAGATCCATATTAAGGACGTTTTGGGGGGAGAGAATGGGTCTTTTTTTTCAAGGGAGTTGCATATTTTTATTTTTGTATATGTATATCTTTTTATTATTCTCCTTTCCTTTGTTTAGTGGCTGGTCATTGTTACGTATCTCTATTTTATTTGATAGAAATAATGTGCTTGTTGACAGTTATAAATCATAGATGAGTAGGGGGTAGTGGAGGCATTTTCTTTATCAGTATGTTGTTAAACAATCAGCTCTTTGTGATATGTTTCCTTTCTTAAAGAATTGTATTCTCTCTCAAATCAGTTTCCCACTATTAGGGTTCACGTTTAAATGATCTTAGTTGTTAGTTTATCATTCTAGCTTTGGTCTGTTTCTACACGTTCAAGATAATTATGGTGATTGGATTGTCTTTGAAGTGGCTGGAAGTATTAATTAATGATAATGTTATTAGTAATAACTAGGAGAATAAGTTAGCTATGCTGGTAAAAGTATACGAGAGATGTGGAATGGTGTTTGTTTTTTATTACAGAAATTTTAAAGCCAATGCGGTTTTACTGAGGCTGCGCACTGCTACGTGCATTGGATGCCTTTACATTACACTTGAAGGAGCAGGTCGGGATTGTCCTGGCTCTTTCGTGGTGGATGTTGTTTTAGCTTCTACAGTCGCTTGGCAACCAAAGTCACGTCGGCTAGAGCCATTTTTGGACTGATGGTTCCTATTCTTCCCACGTTAAGCCTCGACCTTGGGCCACATTTTGCTGTAGTGAGACAGTGAATAAACAACACAGCCACAACCACTAGGCAGGATCTAAACCTTAGCTTCACACCCAGAGGCTGGTATCCTCCCTCTACTACACAGAAATGGACGGTAAGTGAAGTTGAACTTAAGCAATATTTTTATTTATAGTGTACATTCCTCATCCACCAGAGTACTCCATTCAATGTTGTAAGAGCATTGCATAAGCTTACAATGAACATGTTACCTCACTTAGAGAGTGCTCAACCATGAGTAAGGTAGCCTTATATATATATATATATATATATATATATATATATATATATATATATATATATATATATATATTGAATTAATCAACGCCCATATTTCGAAGAGTTATGTGGCTTCCTGCAAAACTCAAGCGCTTTACTGTATAAAACAAAACATAAAATGATTGAGGAATCATAAATGCATATATATTCATAGTATAGCAACTACCACGGGCTTTTGAAAAAAGTGACGTATGTCGATAAAAACGTCTGGACTTTATAATCTAGAAATTTTATCGTAATAATATAACCCGGAGAGACTTATGGTAGATTTGCGAACTGCTTAGTCGAAAAGTGTTTTATACATTCTTTCAAAAACAGTATATTGTTGTATCATTAAATTCATGGCTATCATCTATTGGATGACCATAGCCACCGAAGATAGCGAAGGGTTCTATCCTTTTGTTATGTGTATCTGTTTGTTTTTATGTTTGTGTGTTCGAGTGCTCCTGACCATATCATTGCTCGAAATAAGAAAAAAATATTCCCCCTCGATTTTGACCAAAGAAAAAAAACAAAATCATTTTGATTTTGACCACTGAGAGAAGAAAATCAATTCCATCAAATGGTAACCCCTAAAAGTGAAAAGAAAAAAATCATACTCCTTAATTTTGAGCCATAAAAGTGGAAAATAATCTACCGCACAATTTTCATCTCTAAAAGTGGAAAGATCCCTTCGAATTCGGGCATTAAAAATCAAAGAAAAAAAGTTATCTCGATTTTCATCCTTGAAGGAGAAAGATTTCCCATCGATTTTGAATCCTATGAAAAAGAGAGAAAATACTCCTTCCATTCTTGTCCTCTAATACTGACCCCCCGCCTTCGAATCTTCTAAAAGTGAGAAAAATCGATTTTGAGAGCAAAAAAAGAATGTCCCCCTCGATTTTGATCCTTGTTGGTAAAAAAGATATCCCACTTCCATTTTTACCCCTACAAGTAGATGGGAAATCCCTGGGATTTTAAGGCTTGAAATTGAAAGTTTTTGGCCACTAAAAGCAAAAGAAAAAAAATACCTTTCGATTCTCATCTTTGAAAGCAAAAAAAATTACCTCTCAATGTCGACCCCTAAAAATAGAAAGAAATTACCTCCCAGTATCGACCCCTGCGAGTAAAAAGAATTTAGCCCCAAGATAAAAAACTGATTTTGACTTCTAAAAGTGTGAAAAAAATTTTCTCATCTATTTGAAACTACAAATGTGAAAAAATAACTTCTCACCGATTTTGACCTTTAAATGAATTAAAAACAACTCACCCTCGATCTTGACCCCTGAAAGTAATAAGAAAATTTCATTTGCTTTTAACCCTATAAGTAGAAAGAAATCCAACCCTGATTTCGACATTTAAAAGCGATGAAGTAATCCCATTCATTTTGACCCCTAAAAGTAGAAAAATTACCTCTAACAAGGACACATAAAAGTTGGAAAAACTCCCACTCCCCTAAAAGTAAATAAAGAAAAAGAAAAACCCCTCTGATGTTAACCCCTAAAAGTAAAAAAAAGAGTTACCCCTCGATTTTGACCCTCGACAATGAAGAAAAATCCATCCCCTCGAAAAGAGGAAGAGAAAAAAGAAAGAAGGGAAAATCTCCCACTCTGATTTTGACCCTTCAAAAGAATCTCCATCAAGGTTTTGACCCCTATAAGTGAGAAAAGAAAGTTTTTTTTTAAATTAATTCTCACCCCTATAAGTGAAAAATAGATGTTCTTTCCATGTGATCAACCTAACGTCTGATCCCCAAATTTCGTGTTTGGGAAATAAATACCTCAACCGTACTACACAAAACACCAATATTTGAGGTATCCACGTAGAAGCAATAAACATCATGATATGAGATATGCTAAAAAATGTTTTGCTTCTTTTTGATTAAAGGACAGAATCTGTGTCATATTTTTTTTTTATCTCGGAGGATTGATTTAAGGAGAAAAACATTTATCAAGTCATCAAAAAGTATTTTTTTTACTAATGATGAATAATAATGCAAATAGAACCCCTGATCTGAAACTACCTAAAATGAGGCAGGGGTTTAAAATATCTTCCCGATGATCAAATCAGTACCACACAAAATTTCATGGGTTTATATCAAGTTGTTTCTGTGGTAAACGAGTACATAAAAACGGACAGGCAGGCGGACTTTTGGCAAATTATTATAAGATTTTGATTATATTTATTATTCGATGGAATGTTTTTACTCGACTATTTTTATTTTGATAGTTTTCAATTAATGACTGAGAGGGCTCGGTAGGTGTATATTTCATTTTGTATATGCTGCATTATATCCATTTATTTTTACATTTACAATTTAGGATTTGTAAAGTGTTGGTTCATCAGAAGTTTTATGGTATAAGATTTATGGTCTTAGGAACCAGAAAAAATATTCACAGATTTAGTGCATTCGCACTTGACTGGTGCCTCTAACATTGCAAATGGAAAGAATTAAATGTATTCATATTCCAATGGAGTAGACGGTTGCTGTGTAAGTCAAACATATTTCTTCGTGTTCCGTCAGACAATACAGTTTGTAAACCACTGATATAAACATACATACAAAAACGCACACACATCGATACATATAAAGACCCACACAAACCCCTTTTCGTCTCTGTAATTGAAACCAGATCATAATTAAAAAAGAATTTCAATGGACTAACATCGCTTAAGAATAATTTCGAAATAATCTAAAGGTCTATCCAGGTTTTAGTTTTGTGCCAAATTATTCATCTCTTATTTTGAAATGACTCTTGTGACTTGAAAGCTATCAAACTTTGAGGAACAAACATGAAATCTTGTGGAAAAAAACAACAAAAACAAAAACAACAACAGCAACAAAAAATGGAGCAAGTTCGATCAGAATAGGTTATTGTGACAAGTGACAACCTTGTTTCCAGAGGTGGAAGTCATACTGTGAAATAAGAGAATTTGATTAAGATCGAGAATCACTGATAAGGAGGTGTGATATGAGTGTGGGCGAGGGATCTTTGACGCTTCATACAACGGAAAACACCATAGATAGATAGATAGATAGATAGATTTGGAAAGAGAGAGAGACAGAGAGAGAGAGAGAGAGAGAGGGGGGGGTCTTGCACACACGAGATCTTCGTGGACGTAGACGTCATTAAGAAAAAATAAAATAAAAATACAAACAACAAAACGAAAAAAATAGTTCTGATTAGTCACTCGGTAGAAACCGCCACGTGACTAACATCTTTTGGCAGCATACATTTAGGGGAGTGATCAATTAAGAAATGGAAAAAAAAGGCTGATCAATGAATAAGCTACTTCTCTTGCCTTTTATCAAGTGGTGATCACTAAAAAGTCCGAATTAAAAAAAACAAAAAAAACATGATCACTGCTTGACATAAACTAAGGACAGATTTAGCCTAAAATTACAGTAAATTGAACCCCACTCTAAAGACCTATAGGGGGGGATTAAAAACGTTTTTGTTAGAATATAATAAAGAGTAAATTTCAGAATTTTTTGCCTTCAAGCTCATTTAGCATGGTCTGTACGCGTGATTAATACATACTTATATTGACAGATCCAAGCTCTAACTCAGATAGTGTTTTTCCCTCTCAGTGCTAATGTAATTTTGGGTATACCCATATTATGGTAAGTACTAACTTTGAATTTTATGTGCTCTCAGTTTATTAGACATTTTAACCTTCTAGATCATCAATTTTGATCCGTTATATGTGACCATGGATGTGGATTTCTTTTTCTCTCAGGGCCTATATCAGTTTGCCCGAAGCCTAGCCCGCGTGGACCTGCCTTGGAATAAGTGCTGGCCCAACCAGGGATCACAGAAGAAAAACAAAGGCGTATCCGAAATGAACACACCACAATTTACCTATAATACACATATTAAAGTTGAATTTTACCAAAAATAAACTGCTGATTCCATAGGGATCGGCGTTTGCATAGCAAAAACTAATTTTTCTATAAAAGAAATCTGCGAGAGCAACTATACACCAGTGTTTAAAGATATGGTAAATACAATCAGCGTATAGAATTCAAAACCCATTGGAGAGAATTTTACTTTTTTTCTCAGTTTCATATGTTTTCAATATATCAGCCCTTCAAATCTTATAGTAATTTGTCAATTTTGAGGAAAGATTTATTTTGATGTTCTTATAAGAAGTGGCTGTACTTAAAAAGTAGCTATAAGGGTTAACAGTCAATTTATTTTCTATTTGTTGTAAGTGACCTTGAACGTGATTTTCTTATTCTATAAGTACCCAGAATAGTTTGATAGAAATTCTCCGCCTAAACTAACAATAAAAAATATTTTCTCAGAGAAAAAACACTTACCCCAATCTGACCCAAATCCAAATCCAAACACAATAAAACATGGGGCATAATTTCATCTGATATTTCACTATGTCACGCGAACTATTGATGCCAAAAGTGATCAAATGAATTTTCATTTGTCAGAAATATCAATCGCTAACGTTTTAAGAGGGGCTACACATGACTGGTTGCATTTTTTAATGAAATCTCCATAAAATATGATTGGCATCCAAGAGCTGTCATATTCAGAGTTTTGGCTCCTGTTATCGAAGCTAGTCTTTTATAAATTTTCCTTCTGTACCAAATCTTTATTTTCAGAACCAAATAGCTTTGTTCAGTTCCAAATCTGTCCAATTTCACCCTGAAAAGTACTAAATGGTGACCCTGGACAACTGATGTGTAATTGGAATACTTCTTTTTAATTGTAAGACGGATACATTTTTTGAGCCACCGAGCTTAGACCATGGAACAAAAAAAAAGGTTACGGACCAGTGGTTTAAATATTCCATGTATATAGAATCATATTTTTTCAAAGAGTCAAAAAAGACTTTTATGAATCCAAGTGCATATCTGGATAGAATGCAATAAAGAGTGTATTCGACTAACAATTCTTCAACTTACGATCTCTTTTTTGGTCCCTAACGCTGTTGTAATGCGGGGACTACGTTAGTATTACCCGATCAAGCTCATCAAAAATGGGAGGTAATCAAACTTATTTCTTTACAGAGTTACCTCCCGTGAGAAGTCGTTGACCAAAAAGGTCTTAAAATTCCTATACGATATACATTAGGCTCTCGTTGTAACTGCACTATTTCGAACATAATTCATCCTGACGTCACTATTCAATCACATGCATTCAAACGGCACGTTTGTTTTATATTCTTGCAAGACTATTATTGGAGATTAGTTTATAGTAACAGCACTTGATGATGTCAGTGTATTATTTGAAAAGCTAAAATCAGGAAACACTTGAACTACTCCATAAATGGGGCATTGGGCTGTGGTAGGGTGATAAAGTGATTTTGTTTGTACTTTGGTCTTTTTCATTATATATACATCACGAATTAAATCCACTCTTTATCACAGCTAATTCTTTATAATGACACTCTTAAATCCGCAAACCTACTGTATATATGCACTTGGAAAAAGCATGAATCCATTTCCCTACCACAGCTATGGCTAGAATAGTTGGGTTGATTGGACTTTCTATCTTTGGGAAGGCAACCAGTTTAGGAGATTGGGAAACAATTGAGTGAAGCCCCCTTAAGACGGTTCGACACCAAATTTGACGTCCTCTCGACCGCTCCTCCAGCCAAGATGTTTGCCAGACGTATCGTTCTCTACTTTACCCTGGATTTTATTGACTTGGAGGAGGATTTCGGCGATTGGGCATCCCAGGATATTCACCCATTTCGCCCAAGGATGGTAGCCATTCATTTATTCACTGTATTTAGAAATGATTCAGTGAGCTTCTTATCAGAATATCATGTACAAGTTGTCAACCTTTAACATCTCTTGATTGGTCTCATATAACAAAGTTATTCCAAAACAGAGTTCCCTGTTTATGATGTTTTGAAATTTCTAAGATGATGCATTACTATAACAGGTTTCGAAAATAGAGTGTGCGGAAATAGCGTAAAGCGAAGAAACAATGTGTACACAAAAATGTATTCAGTGTTCCCAGGCAACAAAAATAGCGGACTATGTTGGCCAGTTTTACACAGGTTTTTATGATGACTCAAGTCAAATCTTACTCATGGATATGCAAAATAGATCGATATGAAGAACAGATGCTCTAAAACACAGCTCAAAGCCATGACAGTTCGAGATTTTTCGTGAAAGTAGAATGTGAACTTAAGTGAACTTTCGTAAATCAGGGAATACGTATTGATAATTCATTAAGCTAAGCTAAGTAGTCTTATGTGTCTAATTGCTATACCCTACCGCTTATCCATTTTGAAAAAGATACCCCCATCAGGTAATTTCAGCAATTTTAAAATGTTGTACCACCAAAAGATTATCCAGATCATTTTTTCTTCCAAAACAAACTATTTTTCTTGTTTCTGTCAATACTTTACAGTTTTACTTCCCATGAACCTACCTCATCTTTACAATAATTCATTATTTAAACAACTTTGTTTTATTCAGATTCAACCAAATTGTGTTGACAGCCATAGTTTCATACCCCCAGATTATTCCCCACCCTAGCTTATCAAAATTATGACAGATTCTGCGTCCCATCCATGCTTATATCGACTCTCCCCTCCCCGCTTATCGGATTGTGATAGATTTTCAAACCTCCCTGCCTTTGCCGACTCCTTGCAATTTAGTACCCAAAAGTACGGTTGTAGACCAACTATGGGCAAAATGCGTGGTCGCCCATAGAGCCAAGTACTAGAGGGCGCCTGCCACGTGTCTGAGATATTAAGGATTTCCAGGAATAAAAGAGAGAAGTGGGAAAACGAATACATTAAGCTGAATAAGAACAGTCAAAATGAATTTTTAAAAAACCTCTGATGCGAAGTCAGATTATCCAGGGATATATGACAGTTGAATGTTTTTGTTGCAGTGAAACTGAAAAAAACAATAGACAATTGCTATTCTCATAACCGGCAACATGCTCAGTCAGATTTAGTTTGATGATATACAGTGCTCACATAAGCTAGGAACTGATAGGGAAGATTTTCATGAATTCGTTTTTTCATCGGGAAGGAAGATACGAGACATACTTTTTCATCAATTTGGTTTACTTTCTCATTTTTGTTTATTGATGTAAATTTAGATAAACAAAAAATGATGAAGTAATCCAATTGTTTCTTGTAGTTTCACCGCAACGAAAAATAGGAGCATCATTGCATTTTGGTTGATTCATTTTATTAGCAGAACAAGTCAAAGCCCATTGATTTCTATAGAATTGAAAAAAAGAAAAACCTTTTTTTCAACCCGAGACAGTCCGTAACCCCGCCCCCTTAACGTGTACAAGTTAAGTGTGGAAGCAAACGGGTATAAATTCATAAAACTTTCTTTAAAAAGAAAGCCAATAGAAAGTGGACTTAGAGGAGTCCTAATCACGAAACAAAAAACGAAAAAGACAACATCCTAGCGGACAAGTGCGACATACAGAATTCAAATTAACATCTAGATAGAACGGAAGAAAATGTTCCCCACAAAACTGCAATCACTTGACGTTAAAAAAAACGATTATCTTGACTGGAACTAAAAAAAACAGATATGAGCTCCTCAGCAAGAATATAACAGCCCAAATAAGTGAAGTCGCTAGTATACATAACCCAGAAAGCTCTAAGGCATAAGCGCAATCTCAGAAGAAATAAAAAATCTCATGAAAAACGCTGAAACCTCAAGCTGTCAACAACAACAACAGAAAAAATCGAAGCAACTGAGCTGAACAAAACCACCCAAAATAAACGTAGGAAAGACAAAAGTAGATACACCACAGCAGTCATTGAAAGCATTCTTGTAAAGGCTTCAAAACTATTGGAAAATCTCTCAGTACGGGAGGAAAGCCAATAACTAGTGTACTCGAAGCAGATGGAGACCTGTCAACGGATAGGGACCGAATCACCGAAAGTGTTCAGAAAATTTAGAAAGACCTCTATTCCATCAAACAAAGGACAAGAAACAGCAAACAGGAACACAAGAGAGAGTAATCAATTCGAGGAATTCGCAAATGTTATTGTGCAGGAAGTGAAGTAAGTCATCAAAGAAACAAAAGAGGGATTGACCCCTAGACCTGATATTATCACCATCGATCAACTAAAAAAAGCTGGAAAAGTCATTACTACGAAATTAGGCGTTCTATTCAACTCGACAAAGTAAAGTCATAGAAGAGTACAATCATAAAGCTGTTATTCAAAAAAGGAAACCGGAAATAACTCAACAACTTCAGGCCAATAAGCCCACTCAAGTGCATTTACAAACTCTTTACCAAAGTGATCATCAAATGAATGACCATAAGTTTAAACGAAAACCAATTGCAAGATCAGCTGGCTTTAGGGAAAGTTATTCAACCATCGACCATCTCCATCTAGTAAACCAACCAGAAGAAAAAGCAGAAAAATTTAAAATACCACTAGCTGAAGCGTTTATCGACTTTGAAAAGGCCTTCGGTTCATTGGAAATCCCCCAAGTCATTGACACAATAGTATAATAATCTGTAGACCCCATACATGTCAGAGTACTGCTACCTATCAACCAACACAGTAGCTTCTTCATCAGGCTACATAAAGGAGTGAGATAAGGTGATACCAGCTCACCCAAACTCTTCTCAGTCTACTTGGAGATGATCTTCTGAAACCTAAAATGTTAACACAATGGAATCAGAATTGACAGTAAATATCTGAGTAATCTCAGGTTTGTTGACAAAACCTCCAAAAAATGTTTGATGAACTAAATGAAGCAAGCAAGAAAGTTGGCCTCCACATGAACATCAGCAAAAAAAATGTCATGTTTAACAAATATGTTGGGGACAAAGGCACAATGATCATTATCGAAAACGGAAAGTAGGGCCAAGTTGACCATTACATCTACCAAAGACAACGGATCTCCATGAAATTCACAGAAGAAGAAATGAAGCAAAGAATCTCACCAGCTTGGCAAGCTTTTAGTTGAGCAAGCTGGACTTTCAAGAAGACAAAAAACTCACTGGTTTCAAAGGGAAATGTATTCAACCAATTCATCCAACCGATAGTCACCGATGGAACTGAAACATTGAACCCATCCAAAAGATTAAAGCTCAAACTGAGAACTATGCAACGTGCACATAAGATAATCGTGCTCGACATAACACAGCACAGTGTATTAGAGAAAAGACAGGAATCAAATATATCATAGAAACAATTATAAAACTCTAATGGCAATAGGATGGATATGTTACAGCAATGTTAGACAGCCGCTTGACATCACCACTTATGATGTGTATACCCCGGGTTCATATGCAAAATTGTAGTTGATAGAAAGTAAGATTGCATGAGGAGCTAGATGAATTCAGAAAGTACAGGCTCCGTGATTACCATTATAGAGAGGTCTGGTGATGAATCATGAGGAAATTTTATGGAAAAAAAAAGAACGCTAAAAGGCTGCTGCTGCTGCTGATGAACCCGCAAAGAGGTCTTTACTTTTGGCTTTCTCATTATCGATGCTTTAATAGAATAATCTCATTGATTATACCAAGCTTATTCGAAATATAGACTGCATACAATATTGAAAACTCAATTTCATGATACTTGTTCTAACGCTGTAATGGCATTATTGTTTTTATAACTTTGTAGGACTATTTTTAGAGGTAATGCCTTTCCCAAGCAAATCAAAAATTAAATAATTGGCTTGCAGAATGTTTTTCTGGAATTGGTTTCCCTATTCTTAAATTGGCGCATCGTATTTTTCTTAAACCCGTTACACTAGCAGATTTGATTTAACGATACTTCCCGAGGATGAGAAAAAACGGAAGTTCACTGTATTGCAGCAAATTTCAAATGCAGAATTCCAAGGCATGAACATCGCTACATTATCTCAGAAAAAAAAGAGATAAATTGACTGAAATTCTCCTGGAATTTTCAAATCTTTCTCCAAAAATTCTGACAATGAAATTCAACGCTAGCAGGTAGAAGACTAAAACGGGTCGTGATGACGTAATAGTTACGTAGTTCTGGTTACATATCTTTACATTAAGAACATCATTAATTACAATTTTTCCACATTTTTCTGTGTCAGCTGATTCCTGTGAATTCCTAGTTCAAACTTGAAGTTGATTTTGCTTTTCCGCTGCCAAAACAACAACGATAACAATAAGAACGACAAGATCAATCCTCAACAAATTTAGGTGAGTGAAAATAAACATTGTGATTTAAAATAAAAAGAAAGTTGATTGTTACTCGTATCTCTTACTGACTGAGCCAAACTGACAATTCTCACAGGACTGCCGAGACACACACACACACACACACACACACACACACACACGCGCGCGCAAAAATGCAAAAGTAAAGAGAGAACAATCTGTTAATCATTTGGCTGGTTGGTCAGGTGGGTTGTTTATTTGAAAACGGGTAGAGTGGTGGCGTATTGAAGAGATGGTCTTGTACTCAGCTCTTTTTGTAGGGAGTCCAACTTTCATTTGAAATAGTTTTCCATTCTGCTAAAGTTTTTACCAATATAAAAAATATATTTTTATTGAGGATTCATTTCATCTATCTAAAGTATATTAAGCGGTGTGTCTGTGGATACTATTTCTTGATCATGCCATTTTTCAATGTTTGATTGATCACTACAACAAGGCATGCTGCCAAAATACGTTGATCACGAGAGTGATTACTAAACCCGTTCTTATAGTTTCTTTAGGATTTGGTAGCATCATCACCAGCAATAAAGAACAGAAGTCTTTCATAAATTCCAAAGTTTCTACATTATCCAAGATAGATTATTTCGATGTTTTTCTCTCAGTCAACTGGTTACTTCTCTGGCTATGATCTTGTCGGATTTCCTTGTCGGGATACGGTCAGATGTTCGTCTGTACGATGCTGCATAAACAGCAGTAGCCCCCACCGGTGTACGCACGTAAGTTGTCTGTCTATAGAAGAAAGATGAGTCAGATTCAGCTGACCACAGAACAAATTTGAAAGAGAATGGAAAGCTAAAAAAGTATTCAGACCATGATTTAGGATAAAAATTTATTGCGGAAAATGAAGATATTAGCTTTGCTATAATGGAACATTTTTTCTGTCAAACGCACCGTATTGATACTTCAATTTTTTGGTCGGGTTATCTTACCGTTTCTTGAGCAATTGTGATCATCGCCTTTGACTGAAGATGTCTGTCTGTCTGGTTTGCTATCTATCTAGTTATTTATCTTTTTGTTTGTCGCCTGTCTCTGTACGCAGGTGTGTTTATTATGGCATAGTATCCATTCACGAACAAACGATTGTGAACTTTTTTATAATCCGCATCGATAACAGAGATGAAACCTGTAGACATTCCTTTGTGCAATTATTTGCGCCCACGATGCCAACATACAGACACAAACTCATACACGAACATAAATACAAATACACATATACATAAACACACACACATATATATAGAGATAGAAATTGAATATTGTCGGATATATAAGCAAAAGTTAGAAATAGAAGCAAACAAGAAAACCTATGCATACATCTTTCTTGCATAAAAGAAAAATCGGTCAACTAAAATATATGTTGACTGTAATACACAAGCGCATTTCACAGAACAAGCACATATACATATAGATAAATATATAGATATATATTGGTTAAATGAGCATTGGGGAAACAAATTCAAGAGAAAAAGCAGGCTTTACATCATCAAATTTCTCATTATCATGTATGCATGTTCTGATGAATTTTGATGGTTGTTAGCCATCTTTTTTCAAAGAACGTACGGTGGGACAGAGAAATCTCTGCAGAGCTCTACGTGTTTGTATTTCGAGAAATGGAATGAGGATATTTCTGTGTTGTAAATTGTTGGGTGGGAGGAAACATGTTTGTATCCATGTAGGTTAGAATCAGGTTTTGTTTGAAATAACCAGGATATGTATAAGGTAGGGTCAGGGGAGGTTGATAGCCGAGTATGTGGATATCAGGCTCGTCTGAGATAAGAAAAGGCAGTAAGAGGCGGGGTTAGGATAGAAATGATCAGTTTTCAGGAAAAGCTACACCACCGTATCTTCACTGCGTGCTCTCGAGAATGAAATGGCAAGGCTTTTCACTGTCAGATAGTCACGATTATCTTTCCTAAATCTCTCTACTTCGGGAAACACGCATGGATAAAACTTCATGTTCTCTGTCTTTCATAGTCTGTCCGTTGAGAGTCTATCAGCGTTTGAGAATAGAAAAGTTAACGCACACAACTTGGCAGTATGGCCTGCATACTGAATCCAAATTCCACGTATTGCTTTGGAGTGATCCAAGCCGTATGAAAATCCAAGCAATTCAGACAACTCCGATTCGACACCGACGCCAGTACTATCAAGACAAAAAAGCTCCCACCTTTCGCTATCTCTTCTCTTTTCATCACCTCACACGATTGATCCTTATATGTACTTAATCTTCATTCTTCATTCTTCATCCTTGCATAAAATGTACGTTATTTGTCTACCACAAAATATGTGTATGTGTTCCTTTCACTTTGTTTCATCACTGCGTCCAAATTCATTCTTGGCGCCTATTCTCTTTGTACATCATCCTTTATCCTACATATCTACAGCACCACACGCATTCCATTCTCTTTGTACAAGTTCCTAACCCCACAAAAATACGACCGGCGCGTCAATACACGTCAAACCACGACGAGACCAAATTCCTCGTCTCACGAACATCACACTATTCATTTCTCAACTACTATAAGTGTCACTACAAAAAGTGCTCTGATTGTTTTTACGTCGCTGTGGAGGGAAAGGTGCGTGTGTCCATAATGACAATACCTCCCCCTTTCTTTGGGATGCTGATGTGTATTTTGTTGTCCTTCGATAAGTTTTAAAGATCAATTCATCTGAGTTCTAATGTCTTATGGTCAGTTATTGTATAAATGGAGGCGTTGATAAATCCATGTACAAAGCCTTCGTTAAAGTCTGTGTCAGAGTGTCGGTAGTTTTTAGTGACAATGTTAGTAATGATTGTTTTGGGGAAATGTCAATTCGTGGCTGAGAATTTCTTGTTTGGATGTGACACTTTTGGATGTGTTGTGAACAAGGATGTTTTTCCATCTGTTAACTTGCGTCTTGTTGGTCTTAATTTTCTTATTTCAGTTTGGTGTTTTCTGTATTAGTGCAGAAGTTTTGGTGGCGGACATTTGTTGTTCTTTTCAGAAGTTAGTATATCTTTTTGTATGAGTTCGTTGGCTGTGAAGTAGTCCGAGGCATATTAAGAGAATTTATGGCTAGATGTTTTAAAAATCTTGGAGGAGCTTTTAGAAATGACTTTTCCTTCTATCCATCTAGTGAGGAAGTTTTCCCGATTTCTGAGTGAGTGGGCTGATATCAACAGTTTTCTGCAAGTGTGCTTCAAGTGTGCGTGTTTCCATGTTAACTTATGTTTGTTGTGTGGATGTGATATATATATATATATATATATATATATATATATATATATATATATATATATATATATATATATATATCTCAATTCCTGTTGCAGACCTATTTTCTTAGTATATTCTATTTACTCCATCTAGGCCAAATGATACATTTCCTGAGTAATCCTATCCTGAGATATCATTTCAAATATAGTTTTAAGATAATATAAAGCAATTTATTACCATTCGGTCGGATCATATATCCATTTCCTAATAACGTATGTATAAGATTTTTAGATAATTTGATAAAGCCATGACTAGACATCATGATTCCTTTAAAACTTATCAGATTGACCAAAATAGAATAATGACGAAAATTAAAGAATATGCTAATGGGAGTATAGAAACAGAATAAATGAATGACGTATATTAAAATAAATCAATTTGTATTAATGTTAAAATAGATACTATCTTGGTCAGTGTGTAAGATCATTGTATGGTCTGGTTCATTTGTACAACTGATAGGTAGTTGAGCATGATGGGATACCGAATATTGGATGCCAAGTAACACATTGTCTTAGTATATTAATGGAATTGAAGTGTCATTACTGACTCGAAAGTGGTTTCGTTTCGTTTCAACTCTGTATATAAGGATACTTTATCAGGTGGAAGCAAGATGGTGTATGACGTGGAAAAAATCGGTCGAATATGTTGGCAGAGAATCAACACAAAGAAGCTTTTCTTTGTAATAAGTATTCTTGGAGATGATATCATGAGTTGGTTTGCATGCAGTCTGGAATCAAAACTGACACAACGGAATTGATATTCACATGAGCGAACACTCAATAGAAGTGATACGAACAATAAGTATTTGCTTCTATACTTACTGACCCCTTACCCTCAAATACATATTTGGGATAACGTGCATGAGTAATCCCAGTTTCAAAAAGATATATTATGCTTGCATGAAATGATATCCATATACAATACATTTTAATAATACCCTATACAAAATAACAAACTACTGTATGACATGAGCTATGTATTGAAATATTATTGAAAGGAAGTGTTTGATGAACCCCACAGGATGCCAATTTCATATAACTATTCTCTTTTTTTTTAATCTCCAAAACTGTTACAGGGTAAACAACTGTTGATACCAATAAGAGAAAATTCACATATAAGACCAAAATATCAAAGTAATTGGGAAAAAAACACCCAAGAAAATTATACGAATTGCATTAACAGATATTGGGGAATAAGTGATTGAAGTAACACAAAAAAATTGGGAATTTTTTCAATGTTTAGTGTTTGAATCTGTAGAGCCTTCAAGACTATATATATATATATATATATATATATATATATATATATATATATATATATATATATATATATATATATATATATGCATGTGTGTGTTTGTGTGTAAATAGGCAACGAGGAAGAAATGAAAGATAGAAAGGAGGGAGGAATAAAGGAAGGAATGAAGGAAGATGAAAGAAAAAATTTAAAAAATAAAGGAAAGGCATAAGAAAGGCAGGATAAAAGGAAGAACAAAACAAAAAGGAAAGAAAAAAAGGAATGGGAGAAATTATTAAGGAAGGGAGACAGGGTAAGATGGAAAGGTGGAAGGAAGAAAGGGAAAAAGGAAGAAAGTAAAGGAAAAAAGAAAAGAATTAAGATAGTTATCAAGAAATGAAACTCTAGAGTTGTTATCCATTTTTATCAATTTTTCTTTCTTACCTGAGAGATTTGCAAAATTTATTTTCTGCTGGAAATTGCGTATTCATAAGACAGCCAGATGTGTGATTTTTTCTGTCATTATTTTCATTAGGCAAAGACGAGAGATGAGAAAATAGAAAGGTCTAGATAACTTGTTTTTCACGTTAATCTTTTGGATTTTTCCACTGGTTGAATTTTTTTCTTTGTTCTAATAGAATATTTTATTCCCTATTGATAGAAAATCTATGATTTGTTTCTATAAAACTGTATGTTTCTCTCAGTTTCTACGTTGCTCCAGTGGGCTGGCTGGCTACGTATTCATCACGTGGACAGGCTGCACCCATGGAGCAAGAGGGCTGGAAATTTAAACTTTTACGCATTATTGTATTCAAGTAAAAACTTATGTCAACTTTTAAAAACGTCTCTTTCAAATCCACCCCGAATAGGTTTTAAGGAGGGGTTTCATTTACAATGTAAGTTTATGCTAAATTGGTCCGTGTTTGTGCTTGTTTATGTTTTAGAAATATGATTTTTAGTGATTACTGCCCATCAATCAATAAGTTACATCTTTTGACAAATGTAACTTATTCATTGATCACCCCTTCTTCAATTGTTTTAATTGATCATCTTCAACACAGCATGCCACCAAAAGACGTTGGTCACGTGACGGTTTCTATTGAGTAACAATCTTACTACATTTCAACAGTTTCATTTCATTATTTTTTGTTTGATATTTACTTTTTATAAGTATCATTTTGATATTTCCGGTTTAAATGTTCCCATTACATGCATTTTTTGAAGGTTCTTATATTTTCTTAAGATATTCAATATTTATATCCATCTATATAAATTGGGAAGTTATGCGATTGTTACTGCAGATCTGCACGTTGTAAGGTGCATTGGTGCATATATTTGCATATCTTACTGGAATATAATTGTAGTTTGTGAGATATTTGCATATCTAAAACACACGCGCACACATACACACACACATACACACACGCACACATATATATATATGTTTCAAAAATGAAAAAAATCATAATATAAAGATATATTCCAGTGACAAATATTAAGATATGCAAATATATATGTGTGTGCGCTTGATAGATAGATCGATAGATAGATAAAAAGACACGTACATACATACATACATACAAACATGGTAAACAACTGATGAACCCAATAAGAAAATTTACACATAATATCGAAATATCAAATTATGTGTGAAATATTGAAAAAAAAAAAAAAAAAAAACACTGAAGTAAATTACATAAATTAATTATATTTACAGGTATTGGGAAATACGTGACTGGAATGTCATAAAACATTGGGAAAAACAGTTATTGATATATATCCATTGTTTAAAGCTAAAAGGCTTTCTCTCTCTATATATAATCATATATATATATATATATATATATATATATATATATATATATATATATATATATATATGCAATGCTCTTCTATAGGAATTGAGCACTCAGGTGGATGAGGGATTTCTACTCTGGTGGATGAGGGATTTATGTAGCAGGACCCGTGGAAATTCCTATTCTGTCACAACCCTCTTTTAATTTTCGTTTTCTGTCATTAATTTTTTCTAGATGTTATAACAACTGGGATTAGTTCCATATGCAAAGATTTACTCATTCCTCAATAAACTACGTACCTTTTCTGTGTCCTCTTGTCCACTCTTATTGAACTATGTAACTTTTTCCTTCTCTCTCCCTTCCTACCCTCTCAAACATCTGACTAACTTTACAGACCCAGTCAGTCACTACCAAATCTTCCCTCCAATTTCTTTCCGACTTTGTATTGTAATGACCAACTTTCTTTTCTACAATCTTAACTACTTCTCCCCTCTCATTCCTCTTCCTCTCATCAAACTGATTTCATCTTCTCTCCCCTTTCTCTTACCATCCCCTTCCTTTCCAAAAACTATCTACCAGTCATTATCCCCTTATTTGTTACCTACTTATTAAGCTACCTAACCCCCGTTCCTTTCCCTCTTTTTCAACCCCTTTGGTAAACTACCTAACAATCTTTTCTCCCCTCTTTCAAATTTTTTAAAAATCACAAATCCCCGATAAAGAATATACATTCTAATGAAATGAATAATATTTTAATTTATTCAATACATAGTAAAAAGAAATAAGTAATACGTTTTCATAATAAACTGAATTTGAAGTAATACGTTTTCATAATAAACTGAATTTGAAGTAATACGTTTTCATAATAAACTGAATTTGAAATTGCAATTAAAATATTTGGATAATTTTCTACAATTTTTTTGCTCATTATTCAATCATTTGTGAAACTGAAAAAAGTCACCATTTCAGCAAAAATGAAGTACGCAGGGACGTCAAATCAAAATGATAGGTTTTGGTAAAAAGATCTTCATTCTGTTTCTTCGCTTCTTTCCTTTTCTTCTTCCGGTTTTCCTATTCCATAAAATCAAACAACAACAAACGCCAATGATGCAACCAGCCCCTTTCCTTACTCCCCTCTGATTTCATACTAATTCCTCTTTCAATCGTCCTCTATTTGCGTTGCATAAAAATCCAGACTGTCTTTTGTGTGTGTGTGTCTCTCTCTCTCTCTCGTTCTCTCTCTGCGAAATGTAAAAAACAAATTAACACCACAAAATGTTCACCAATCGAGTGATACCACTCAACGTACCAAAAAAAAAAACCTCCCCTGACCCTTAAAGCTCGAACTGAAAAATAGATATGGACTTCTTACCCACCCAAGAGAACGACACCGACATCACGAATTCGACAACAAAATAACAACCTCTTTGATAGAAGTTGCCAATGTGTTTAAACATGAGAGCTGACGAACCACCAATAAATTCTCTGAAAAAAACTAAAAGTCCTATAGAAAAATACAGGAAGCAACTGAAGCAAAAATGAACAAAATATACAAATCACGACCAACCAGTCCGAAGATTTTCCAGAAGTTACTTCGTGGGAAGTGAAATAAGCCATCAAACAATCAAACAAACAAACAAAAAGGTTCCTGGATCGGATAACATCAACACCGACCTACTCAAAAAATCAATTACTAGGAAGCTAGCGACCCTATTCAACTCAATTGTCAAACAAAGTAAAGCCCTTGAAGATTAGAATTCTGCGATCTTGATGCTTTTATTTAAAAAAGAATGAACCCAACAAACTTGAACAAGTACAGGCCCATGAGCTTACTCAACTGCATCTACTACACCAGAGTGATCACCGAAACGCTAAATGAAAACCAACAAACTGTCTTCAAAAGAAGCTACTCCACCATTGACCGCCTCTATTCGGTTAATCAACTAACAGAGAAAGCAGAAGAATATAAAATGCCACCCTATTACAATTGCTGACTTTAAGAAGGTCTTTGACTTTGTGAAAATCCTCAAGATTATGGTTGCTATCATTCAACAAGGCGTAGACCCAGTATATGTCAGAGTATTGCAAAATATCTACTGATATAACGGTTCCTTCGTTAGGATGCATAAAGACTTGAACCCCTTCCAGCTCTGAAAAGGTGCAATAAAAGGAGGTACCCATAAGCTTTATAGATTGTCCTGAAATGATCTTCTGAAAACTCGACTAAGAAAATAAAGGAATCAACCTCAGATTTGTGGATGACATCATCTTCTTTTTTTATTGAGAATCTTTATGATCTCCAGGTGATGTTGGACGGACTGAACAAAGAAAACAAAAAAATTGGTCTCACGTGATATACAGTAAAACAAATGTTATGTACAACAGAAATGTTGAAGTCTAAGATACAACTATCGAAATCGAAGGAGCTGGACTGGAGAAAGTAGACCGCTACTTCTACCGATTGCAAATCTGTATGACATCTTCAGGAGGTGAAATCAAACGAAGAATCATGCCAGATTAGCTTCCTTTCGGCAAGGCATGCTCAAACTTTGAGAACAAGAAAATTCAACTGGTACTAAAAAGAAGGTTATACAACCAATGCACCCCTCCCCAATACCCAAATACAGAACTGAAACGTGGAATCTAACCAAAAGACTGACTATCAAACTGAAAACCATGCAACGGATACAAAAGAGAATCAGGGTTAGGGTTAGGGTTATATATATATAGCAGTTGTCAGCTCAGTGGGTAAGAGAACCTCCTATCAATCACTTTACCATGATTTCAAATCGCGTTATGGAAATGTTATTGTATGTATCAGTTTCGTTTAACATGATGGGACATATAATAGTGAATCGTCTATTCCCTTAAATCGAGAGGGGATTGCTGAAACACAGTAGCTGTCAAAGATGGTCAAGGTTTGTATCCTTTATATATATATATATATATATATATATATATATATATATATATATATATATATATATATATATATATGAATTTTTTGTTTGTTTGGTTTTTAAATTGGCATTTTTGATCGATTGGGTGCCTCATTTAGACGGGAACATTAATAACAACTAGAATATCCTGTTTCTAAATGTTTGTTTTTTTTCTCGACCTGCTGATTGTGAGGGGCTGTTTTACTGACTGAGCTCAATTGACAAGGCTTAGATATTTGTAGAGAATTATCACACAGATACTCAAAGGTTTCATTTAATTCCAAGAAATGAATACATTTATGAAAAAAAATCAGTTGTCTGTGCTCGGGCTCCTCATATCACATTACTGTTTACTTATTCCGTTTGATATTCGTGAAATAGAGTTTGTCTTTGCCAAGCACCCTAAATGGTGTCACTCACTTCACCCTAGGCTATGTTTATCCATAACTGGGGATGAGTAGAAATGTGCCTTACCCAAGAGCGAAACGAAGACAAACTTAGCCGGAGACAAATTCGGCACACCAAATGCTGCCACCCGTTTGATCACCCCTGCATCCCCCTCACCCCCCAAACATAAGTAAATAAAAGGGTTTTTCTCATAAAACAAAAGATGTTTTACCTGATTCGTTACAAGAATTTTCTTCCTCGTTGTCATATTGTAAAATTTTATTCACTATAAAAAGGTCTGATTAGTCACTCAATAAAAACTGTTACGAAACCAACGTTCTATGGCAGCATGCTGCTTTTCAGGTGATCATTCAAAAGATTGGGAAAGGTTCGATCAATGGATAACTTCTTTTTTTTCTTTCACCTATTGCTAGAAGGTAATCACTTTTTTGTTCACCTATTCGAAAAATCAAGCAAAGCACAAAATGAGAGATTAATCTAGCATATATTTGCATCGTGGATTGAACATCCACTAAAAACCTATTTGGGGTGCGATGATTTTCAAAAGAAAAGAAGAAAACAACTTTTATTTTAGACAAGAAAAAGTGAAAATGTTTAAATTTTCACCTCTTTAGCTCTATCGACGTGTACACAGGGCATCTACATACCATTTAGCATCAATCTGCAATCAAATGATGTCACTTAGAGCAAGAGTAATATGGCGTTTGCCTTTTCTCTTACTGTTTTCTATCGATCTCTGCCCTTAATGTGTGGTAGGAAATGGCAGGGATGATAAAAAAATAGCAGCCGGTTTTTAGCTATTTCATATTGCTGGCAGATGTATGCACTCCTTGTGTGTTTTCTAGTTGTGAGTGAGGCTATCTTTCTGGGCCAAGTCCAACTTTTCTGGATAGATTACGAATGCACGTTCAATTCACAGGGTGATGTCGAGTGGGGTCCCGTGTGCGTGTGTATGTGTATGTGTGTGTGAGTGTGTGTATGTGTGTGTGTGTGTGTGTGTGTGTGTGTGTGTGTGTGTGTGTGTGTGTGTGTGTGTCTCATAGATGATCACCAGCTCAACTTAATGAACGATAGTGAACCAGGGTGTTGTCAGTGGAATGATTCGACATAAAATGAGTTGTGTTCTTCACAACAGAGGAAAACATATTACAATAAGGGGTGGTAGAGGCGCACCGACGGAGGCGGCCTGTCCTGGGGTGACCATCAGAGGGCACATGCCGTGATGACTGCCTATCTTTTTTTAATCTTTCAATCAATGTAGTTGTTGATTTGATAGGGGATGATCGTTTTAATGAAACACACACACATGCACACTTATGTATATGATACCATAAATTAGTTTGCATGAAGTGTGAAATTAAAAGCAATACAACGGATTTAATATACACAAAGGTGTATATTAAATAGAAATGACACAAACAGCGAGTAATATCCGTAGTTATACTTACTGGTGTCTCAAAAATCAATTGAAACATTTTTTAATGTTAAGTCTTTTAAGCTTCGAAGCTTCCTTGACTATATGCACAAATATAGTATATATATGAATATAAATGAATATATATATATATATATATATATATATATATATATATATATATATATATATATATATATATATATATATATGCAGAATTGAACATGAGAGACTTGGTTACTACGATCATTGGCAAATGACGAATAGGATTTTAAACCGTGGGAAAATCTCCTAGTTCTGCTTCCATCAATGAACATGAAAATATTTCTTCTTTCTCTGAGAAGGCGAAGCTGTTTACAAAGAACTTTGCATCAAACTCCAGACTAGATGACTCCAACCATCCTTTACTAGAGTTCCCCGTACAGACTGCTCTATTCCTGACTTCAGACTATCCGTCAAAGAAATGTCCAAAATCAATCCTGATCTTGATTCTTCGAAAGCAACTTGACCAGACTAAATCCGAGACGTAGCTT
Organism: Thysanoteuthis rhombus; assembly: GCA_963457665.1. Classification (NCBI taxonomy): domain Eukaryota; kingdom Metazoa; phylum Mollusca; class Cephalopoda; order Oegopsida; family Thysanoteuthidae; genus Thysanoteuthis; species Thysanoteuthis major. The sequence continues at coordinate 663,384 of OY735200.1, read as the reverse complement.
TGAAAAACTTGTCATCTGGGAATTTTCAACATTAGCAAACTTATTTAAGCCTTGTCTCAAAGAGAAACTTTTCTTTGCTCATGAAATATATCTTCTGATGCTCAATCTTCAAGAAGTCTTTGGGGAGCGCTCTTCTCCAATACAAAACAGACCAATCAGTCTATTGTGCATTATAAGCAAGCCATCTAAATCAATCCTGAACAAACACGTCAATAGCCAACGGAATAATTTCAACCTTCCTAGTGATGCAGAATACAATTTTCGGAATTCCAGGTCTAAAGCTGATTTACAGTCAGAGCTCAGGATAAGTAGTACACTACATAGTACCCATGAAGCCAGTTTTATTGCCTTGGATATTTCCGAGGCATTTGGCAAGTTTGGGAATTGATGTTTGCTTCATTCCACGGACAATTTTTTCCAATCAGAAAGAAATCTAAAGGTTGTAAGCAGTATTTTTACAGACTTAACACCTAAGGTACTATCATACCTCTATAAGAGCCATATCCTCCCAAGAATTGAGTGCTGCGCGCACATCTGGGCAGGCTTCCTTAATAGAGTACGGAAGCGAATTTGTGGACCAGTGGGTGATGGGCTTTTCCCAACCCAACAACCACTGTCTCATCGTCGTAATGTTGCAAGTTTGGCTCTTTTCTACTGTTACTTCCATAAAAAGTGTTCTCGAAAACCATATTCCATAGTCTGCCCTGTCCAAGAACTTTCATTTAAAACTCGGTCCGCAATGAAGGTACCTCTATATTTGTTAGATATAACACAGACTGTCCAAAAGTTACGCGCCGAATGCAATGTGGAATAAATTCAAGTACAATCTTGATTGTTTTTAAATCCAGAATTAACAAGTGCTTCACCCAATACTCGTCTTAAAGAAAAAAACAAGTCAAGCCAATTTTAGCAAAGACATAATTATACAAACAGGGATTATGTAATATTTAGCACTTTGCGTCTTTTTGTCAAAGAAAAAAACGCGATTCAACTTTGAATTTAATGTACTTTGGAATTATTGGCATTAGCTTTTGATGTGGAACTAACGTAAAAGATACCTGAATTTCATGACATGTTTCAAATGATTTTTCTAAAAGAATCAATGTTTGCAGAAATTGAACCCGTAAATATTTGATTTTTCATGTTTATCGATTCAATTATTGGCGTTGTTTCGAATTTTCTCGCTTCTTTAACTTTCTTGTATTTCATATTTGGTCGCCATAATTTTCGATTCTATCGCAGTAGTTCTTGATTTTCCAATCGTAGTATTTGATTAGTATGTCGTAGTTTTTGATTCGCTTGTAGCATTCTATGATTTGCATGCCATACTTTAAGATTTATTTGTAGCAGTCTATGATTTGCATGTATACTTTAGGATTTACTTGTAGAAGTCTTTGATTTGCATGCCTAAGGTTTTTTTTATCTGCTTGTAGAAGTTTTTCATTTGCATGCTGTAAATTTTCTATTTGCTTGTAACAAACTTTGATTTGAGTTTTTGATTTGCTTACATCGTCATTGACAACAGCCTTGTCGTTGGATGTAGACCTTCGCCAGATTTACCAGACCGATACATCGTGCGCATCACGGATCCTGTACTTTATGAGATTGTTCAATTCTCCATACCATTTTATTTTTCTGCTGGCCATACTTTCGCATATGATTTCTTATGATCCATGTTGTCAGTCGTGATGTCCAGCAGTTGTTTGACCTTTTTACAACATGACTAGCCTATTGCTATTTGCGTTTCCCTATGTTTTTCTTCTAATGTACTGTGATCTCTCAATGTAATTATCTCCTGTGAACTTTGTTTCGTTCTCATTTTGAGGGTCAATCTTTCTGTCAAGTTCTATTTCAGTATCGTAGGTGACTATTGGATTGTATGCCTTAGTATCTGATTAATTTGCTCTAATTAGAAAACAGGATTTTGTCAAAGGACCGATTCAACTTCCTCTCTCTCTATATCCTCTATACGTACATACACGCACATCTATAACGGTCCCTGGTGAGTTGGTGCATTGGTAATGATGGTTTTGGCTTGGGCATCCACTGATATTTCACTGTATCATAGATATTTATATTACTTCATGTTTGTGCAAAAGTCGATATTTTCTTTGGTGACCCGAAAATAGTTTCGAAGTCAGAAGCCTTTCGTTTTGCAAGAACAAAGAAATTCAGATGCTTTATCAGACGATACAAGAAGATTGCATCGAATATAAATTGAATAAACGTGGACTGTCTCAAGTGATGAGGCTTTGTTTGGCTTATTAATAAGTCTGACTTGGTATTTTATCTGACCTTTTATCAACAAAATGATAATGCATATGCTGTCTGAGGAAACGTACAATGATTATATATATGCTGTCAAAAGGAACATAAAAGATATCAGATTGATTTTATATCATCGAGAAGGGATGTGCACCACTGTATTATGGTTCATGACCTTGCAGGCTATTTCACTAGAGTACTAAGCTCGATTGTCACTGGCTGACCCTCTACTGAAGTAAGTTTAGCGAATTGTCATTGCAAATTGGTTGCATTTATTGAGCCAGTAACCATAACGAGGGAGATTTATACTTATGAAGGCAACCAGTCTAGGAGGAGGACAACTCTGATTCAAAGGTGAAGCCCTCTTAAGGCCATGAGGGATATCCATACGCTTTGTCCATGCATATGCCTTGATGGGAATATTCCATTCTCTGTATAGACAGAACTGAGGCCATTCAAACATCAGTTACGCCTCCAATACTGCAGAACCGTGACCAATGGATGAAAGACTCGTACAAGCACATGTAGTAAACTACCAGATGGTCACGAGTTCAATCTCTGAGTCGGGCCAGGAAAATTCATATATTCTGATTCAGTGGAAGAGACAAACAAGTGACATCGCAAGTGCGAATTGACTGAGAAGTGATATGAGGTATACTCTGGAATGGACAATCTACCTTCATCGATTGAATAAAGTTTTCATTTTTTGAATTACCATAAGGTTACAGACTACTATAGATACCCATGGGAGGTCAGAAGTTACAGCGGTCGTGATTTGTGACTATAACTACCAAGATAACGACACTAATCGGTGTGAATTAGTGTATAATAATAACAAGTACTCATCTCAGAAGTTTAGAACGAAACCTCTCAGTTAAATATACACTAATTTCAAGTTATATTACATCGCTGGACGAAGGAAAAATGGATTTATGCCTTTCACTAGTGCATTTTTGCGAAGTGAACGTACAATTTCTCAGTTGGAGTTCGATCTTGGATTGCTGATGCAATTCTGCGTGTTGTTAACCGTTCAGCCACTCAACACTTGGTTATGTGAGTCATCTGATTCTATTTACCGAGTTGTTAAGAACACAGCCAATAAACACTTCTAACCGATAAAAATATCCCCCACTCAGATTAGACGGGGTTTATGTTTCCACCAGGCTGATCGATTATGTATGTTGACGATGAGAGACAAAAGTACGGTCAATAGAGAGAGTTTGTAGGTTACGTATTTCATAATGGAAGACTTTTGACCTGTCAATAATTAGATTGTCGAACAAGAAACGACCGTTTTTTGGAGTTCATCTTCATGATTTTGATTTCGGCAAATTCTTTAGCAAAAAATATACTTATATATACTTTACAGTTTATATGACATTAGCTTTCTCTTAAATTTTCAATTCACCATATCTAATAAGATAATCCCACACTCTTACAGATGCTATCCTCAAAGGAAGTCAGACTGTGGTTTTTGTAACTTGGTAAAAATGCTTTTCAAGCTCTGGGGAACATCAGTTTTGCATTGGGAATGGAAACTCGCTGAGACAGAACAGCGTGACGTTGGTTCCAGATATATGAGCCTGATTCATGACCCTCGAGGACAACATAAATCCGTTTTCAATGATGAGGATGAGGGATTTACAGATAACTAAAACAATTTTAATGTGTAACAAAGCATAATTTTTCATTTTATAGACGGCTATTTCACAAAGGACAACCTAATAGTTCTAAGTAGAGCATTTATTGGCTTGAACTAAGTGGAAAGAAGCATCAGAAACATGTATCCTACTGAAGAGGGAACCTAATTGACCTTCAGTTGCGCAGCCTTTATCATTAAACGTATTTATGCAAAGGTTTTACGGTTGAGGTTATAAGAAAATTGGAGTATGCACTCGAAAATACATACACTTACGAGCTGAGAGGACACTCATACGTATGAGTGTATGTATGTATTTGCAAAGCGTTTCAATATATAATCGAAGTAGATAATTCCAAATAACATGTTTGCAGGTAAAGATTAATTGATTGATATTCAATTAAAAGATATATTCATTATTTCAATATTCAATTACATTATCCTCAGGGTAGTTCTAAAGGCAATGACTATTCAGCTTTTATTTCATGAATCAATAAAAAAAAATTCCCAATTTGGAGATCTTATTGTGCCGAGATTATAGCAAATTTTTTTTACATGATTGTATGTTTTCATACACAATCACAGTCATTACATTATCGTTTAACCGAGAAAAAAAAAACTAACAAAATCATTTTCTTTCTTTCTTTCTTTCTTTCTTTCTTTCTTTCTATCTATCTATCGCTAGATCTATGTCTCTGTATCTATTGCATAATTTTCCATGATTATATAGGACTATCTACAAGCGAAACATATCTATCTCTCTCTCTTTCTTTCTCTCTCTCTCCTTCTCTACATATGCATATATATATATACATAATAAAGTTGTGTTCATGATAAATGTTTTCAATATTTCCGATAAGATAGAGTGGTCATAATAACTTATGGAATCTTCAATACAAATTTATCTTACATCTTTTAATGTATATCTTTATGTATTTTCCTTGTGGTTACCGTGTATTTTGATCATGTAGTCTCCTCAACGTGACGTCGTTCTTAACAGTGAGCTAAGCAACTCACCGGCTAGTCAAAGGTCCAAATAACTGCTTCATGTCCAAATTCATATCCTGTCCATTCACTATTGTTTCTACGCGGACAATTATATCATGAAGAAATGGATACATGATCCTGCTGCTACCAATCTGTCACAGGTTCGAATCCTGTAGCAGTCCATTTTCTTTCATTTTTTATTCTATTCACGCAAAGACAAATTACACATTCACCGTGTGATTGCAGGTGGTCATTTAAGATAGAGTTTCAGATAATATGACGCATTTATAATTATTTCTCTCTGCGAAACTCTGTGCTTATCTATGTATTTATCGTGGGTGGGGGTGCTTCGATTTGCAGTCATCATTAATTCCTGGGTATGAGCAAGTTTCTCTAAATTTTCCCTTATACATGTTTGCGTGTAATGGGGCCACGGCCTTGCCAAGAGCACAACCTTTGACCCAGGAAAACGTCTTCCATTGAAGCTGTTGTGATTTAATACAAGTTTAATAAGGGTTACTAATACTTCTGACCTTAGTTTTTTCAGTGTTCTGTTATCTAAGCATTCTTAAAAGACTGACATATCTTCTCCGTGTTTGAAATCCATTGTGATTCGAATTGCATTTTGCGGTATTTCATTAATGTTCTCAATTTTGAAATATATTACTTCACTTTTATGAGATTTTACTTTTTAGCTATCGGCTGTATGCAGTAGTCAACGTAGTATGATAGTTTAGTTGTATGGCAGTAGTAGAGGAAATTACTGGGATACTAGAGTTGTTCTTTTCATGTATTTCTGGAAGCAATTAGAAGCGAATGGGCTTGGGACTTGCGGGTTTTAGTGTCACTGCTGGTTATCGTAGATTAAATTGTTTACAAGCATTCAATTCAATGAATCAATTTTTCTTTTTCAAGAGGGTTAATCGAAAGTTCTTTGTTGAATTCTGTCTTCAGTTTTTTGGTGGCTTCTTTGAGGAATCTTTCAATTGCCAAAATGACTATGGTACCACTTCTATTAGCATTGGCTATTATTGAATCATCACTTCTTGTGATTTTTTTCTGGGCTTCTCACTGATTGTCAGGTGTGAGATATCGCTTTTGTATGGTTTATAAAGTCTCTTTTAACAGCTATTTCTAAAGTTTGTATGATTACTTCTACATTATTTCCAGTAAATAACATGTCTGCTTCTTTCAGTGAATCAAGGGTGGTATGTTTATGGTCTAATGCTCTAAAATGATCTTTTGATTCAATTCTTCGAAAGAATGAGATTAGATCGTGTCTTAACTTGTTCGTATCAAAGTTGGGGGGACGGGGGCAGATTATTCCCTTATTTCATAGTTTAAATCTATCAATACAAATCTATATTTATTCAAGTTGATTATTCGCTTGTTTGAGCCGTTTTAATGACTTTTTGAAGCAGGTTTGTAAAATCTTTAAAGCTTGTGAAGTTGTGGTAATAAGATATTGTATCACCATCAGCTTTTTAGCGTCTGTTGGTGGACTTAGACCTTCCCCAGGATTCGTCAGACTTCTCTATCATGGGCGCTGTTGACCCAAGATTTTTTAACTTGTCTAGTTTGTCATGCCATCATATATTTGCCAGCCACAGTTTTGCATATGATTTCTGGGAATCCACGCTGTAAGTCGTGATGACCAGCAGTTCTCTGACATTCTTGCAACATTTAAGTTTTTCAATGGATTCTATGATACCACTGACTCCTGTATTCTATCCAATATACTGCGCTGTCTTGTGATCCCTCCATGTGATTTTGCACATGATTTTCTCATGTGCACCTTGCATGGTTCTCAGTTTGAGGGTTAATCTTTCAGTTAGGATCCATGTTTCAGCTCCATATGTGATTATTGGGAGGAAGCATTCGTTGTGGAGCCTTTTTTTTTATAAACCCTTCCAAACAAATTGTTTGGGGGCTAACCTCACTCTTTCGTTGGTCACTGGTGTTTATTGAAGATTGTGCTGATATATTTGGGGTTGAAATTTGTGTTCTTATTCATTGTTATATTTTTTTTACTCTCTTTCAGTTGTTGTGTCTGTCATTGGTTGTATTTTTTATCTGTCTTTTGGGGTTATCATTTTGGTTTAGAACATCTGCATAAGTGTGTAGTTTTGTATTTCATTCGGTTGTTCTGAAGTATTTAGACGTTTTCTTGGTCGGTTGGTTGGTTGAATAATTTTTTTTGGCGGGGGGTCTTCTTTTGATATTGGTTGTTATCTCTGTTACGTGGTTCTTTCTTTTCTATGTTTTGTTGATTTGATTCGTCAAAGTTCATCGTGTTTTCCTTCATTTGGTTATTATTGATTTGATCTCTTTGTAGTCTTGTGGCTCTGTTTGATTCGGATTTTGTTTTCAGGTTGATAAATGGTTCAGTTTTGGTGTTAGTATCTATAATTCTATTACTAAATAATTCCATCGTTTCTTCTATCAATTCCAGTGATAATTCAAATATTTTTTTCGTATCGGGACGATAGAAAATACATCTGCAGAGTCTCCTATCAATGTTTCTTGCTCAAATCTACCGTTGGGTTGAATCAGTTCATCTTTCAAGAAATTCTTTTTATAGTCGAAGTGAGATTTACACCGGTATGCATACACATACATATATACACACACACACACACTCTCTCTCTCTCTCTCTCTCACACACACACACACACACACACATACACACACACACACACGGACACACATATGTATATGCGTCATATTTCTTTGAAACTTTACGTTGGATGTATCATTTGGCCTGGACGACGTAAATAGAATAAACAAATAAAGAAACTTAAGCTTCTCAAGGAATCGACCTTGCAATCAAAAAGGTATCCGTATCAGTGTAGTGTTGCTCATTATACCGTTGAGCCAAACAGGCAAGTAACGGTAACTGTTTTAGCTCTAAATTCTTATTTATTTCATCCACCATGTACATCAGGAGATCATTTCAAATATAGTTTCGAAGTAATATAACACATAATTATTTCTGTCGGATTATATATCCATTTCTAACCCCTAATTTCAGGAGTTATATCTTGATTCAGAGGGGTCAAGTTATATGGACATACGATCAATATTCAACCCACAGGAAAGTTGTCAGATACGGTCACCGAAATATTGACGTTGTTGGTGAAAATTTATTCCTGCAGCAATGACCCCTTTGCTCACCAGGCGGCTCACGCATGACAAATTTGAACAATGTCACGGTAATCCTTGATCCGTTTGCAGCACAGCTGCAGGATCGGAAGGAAATTCGCATAAATCACGACACGTCTTTGCCAACATCACACGAAAAAGACCTGAGTTTGTAAACAGATCTACCTATGTTAAGTCATCATACAATCGTCATTTATGCCTAACATAAACACACCAACACACACATGAGCTTACATATATATATATATATGTATATATATATACACATACTAAATACAATATGATCTTTGCTACCACCACATTACCATAATACACCAAAAAACGAAACACGAAAAAAAAAACAAAAAAAAAAAAAACGATTTTGTGTTTCAATGAAGCCAAACCAAGGATAAATCAATCCATTCTCTTTGAGAGGTGTGACATCGAAATATCACATCAAAATGTTTTTTCTCGAATTTTGACAATATCTCAAAACTCAGTTCTAAGATAGATTTAAGCACTCTTGATAATGATTACACTTTTCGAACTCTGGAATGGCGTAATTCTGTGGATGGGAAATTATCATAAGTAAATATATCGCTTAATTCGGTCCTATTGACTGTCGAGTTCTGTGAAGGGCGGGGGTAAAATGTCAACCTCTGGTTGTGAAGAGAAAGTTTTAATCCTACCTGGAAGGGATATTGGATAGTCTATAGCCACACTGTAATACAACAGAACAGCTTTCTGCAGAGGACACGATCATTGATTATAATATATTTATGTATGCATCAATTTTCCATTTTAGCCGGTGAAAATACGGAAATAATTTTAGGAGTTTCGAGTAAATAACGAAACGAAAATCCCATGCCATAGGTGCTTATCTCAATGTACCTCGAGGTGGAGGGCATAAAGCGATGGGTCAATAAAGAATCTTACCGGATTATACTTCTAAATTCTGGGCTGATTCCTGGATTGAATCTTAAGCTTGCCCGGTGTCAGCCATTTGTCAATCTTCACATCTAACCTAGTTTAATTTTTTTTCTGAAAATTACAATTGATTTCAGAGGACAAGAAAGAGAAAGAGCAGAAAAAAGAAAGATGTTCCACTGAGTATTTTGACTTTCGTGTAGTTCTTGAAAATTATGACCACTGAGGCTGAACCTATGAGAATCGAGTTTAACGATCGTACAGACAAAATATCGAATAAATGAAAGTGGATAGATAGATAGATAGATAGATAGATAGATAGATAGATAGATGGGGAGAGAGAGAGGGGAGAGAGAGAATTAAAAGAAAATTAAAGAAAAGAAAAAGTTATCAACTAAGTGTATGGATATATGTGAGGGGGGATCAATATAAGCATGGCTGCTACAGGGTCAAACTCCACTTCTCTTTCAACTGAAAATGATCACTGCAACTGCAGGATGTTTAATGTAAATTGGACATCCTTCAAAAATCTTTTAGGAAGAGGAATTTTTCGAAACTAACAAATTGGAGTAAATAGCTGTTTAAAAGTGTAAAGAAAGAGGTTCTTTGTGCCAGTTTCAGTTTGAACGCGAGTCTCAAAATCAGTTTTCTGCGTTGCTATCTGATCACCCACCAGCACTCAACGTATTCAGTGAGATATAGTTAGATAGTAAGGAAAGGTGAGCAAGTACGTTGCTGGATGAAAAAAAAAAAAAAGACTTAACTAGCGACAACTTCAATTACAAAATGAACCTCTTCCCGAAGCCTTTGAGGGGGTATTTCCAAATGCTGACTTGCTAAGAACATGCTCCAGGATCCAATTAATAACCAGGCGTATCTCTGGCCATTTGTGAGTTTTAGGATGACAGACCAACGGAGAAACATTTGACATTTGGTGAATAATTAGATGATGGTACTATGACTGGATTTTTCTCGTTGGGATCATCTGTTTCACGAATTTAAACGCAAAACGGTTGTATTAACATGGCTACCTAAGATGTTGATAACCCCCCCTTACACTATGATTTTAATATAATATGTAACTTTATTCATCATTTTAAACATATAATAATGACCCTGGTCTGGTCAGTCACTCAATAGAAACTGTAACGCAACCAACCTCTTTCGGCAGCATGCTGTATTGGGAGTAATCAATTAGGGAAAAGTGGTGATCATTGAGTAAGTTACTCCTCTTGTCTTTTGTTAGACAACAATCAATTTAGCATAAATTTACTTCGCAAAATGAATCCCTCTCTAGAAAAACATTTAGTGGAGGGGATTTTTTTTGCAAACATGAGCGCAAATGTTGAAAATTTCAGTGTTTTAGCTCCAGCAATGCAGCCTGTAGGCATGATACATACATACATACATACATACATACATACATACATACATACATAAGCCAGCTTACCTGCTTGCCAGCCAGCCAGACCAACTACATTACGGAAAGAAACGTATTTTGACAGTTTTACTGACATATGATCGACAATTTTAGAAACTGTCAACCAAAACTGTTACCGAAACATTCGACATAGTTTTTTTTTGTTTCTAGTTAGGCCTGTCTGTCTGTGCGACTTAATAGTTGGCTATCCATCGATGTATTATGTCGTGCGTACAGACTGCACAACTGGAGCTATAGGGCTGAAATTTTAAACATTTACTCCCATACTATTATGTAGAGAAAATACTTTTTTTTTTCAAATTCCCCCGTAGGTAGGTTTTTAGCAAAGGTTGGGGGTCGATTTACTTATGCTAGATTGGTCTCTCATTTTATGTCCAGCTTTTTTTCTTTTTTTTATTCGGGACATTTTTGTGTGATTTCCTTTAATTGATTATTCCCAACACAACATGCTGCAAAATAAACAAACAAAAAAACGTTGGTAACATGATGATTTCTTTCAAGTGAATAACCAGACCTGTCTGTGTGTTGTCGTTCTTGATTACCTTTCCTTTGTGACTTTTCATCAGCAAATCGATTTCTTTTGGCATCTGACTGACCTTTGACATCAGACAGACTTGCCTTGAGGGGGTAACTTGCACTTAATTTGGTCAGATTTTGACATTTCTAGTTTTTTTACATCATCTTATGGAAGAATCGATTTCCTCTCGAATGGGATGGGATGATTCGGCGTTTGACAAAAATATCATTCATGGCGCCGTGATATATATATATATATATATATATATATATATATATATATATATATATATATATATATATATATATATATATATGGTATAATGTACAGTGAGACCTTTGATCTCAGTCTTGCCTTACATATTTTCGCTTCTATTTGCTATGTACGTATCATGGTTGGTAATTCCACAGGATGCAAGGACAGTATTTGCCAAATATAGCGCTAAATTCTGCGCGTTTCTTGTTTTGAAGCGCGGGCGTGCTTGACTCTTCTTGATATCTTGGCGTGTTTTGGACTATTTTAGCAACTTCTGGGCGTGTCTCTGCCATTTTGGGTTATTTTTCTCCATTCAGTGCTCTATGGTGGTTTTTGGCAGTCAGACTAATGCAATGATATTTTTCTGTTGGCAACACTGTGTGGCTGCGGCAGATCAATCAATGGCATGGAGTCTGGATTTTGATGAACAAGGCATGAATCCATCTATTCTAATCCTATAGGTGACAGAACGGGCAGACTGGGCTCTCTAGTCAGGGTTGGCAATCAGTCAACGAGACGGACAACCCTGATTCCCAAATCAGCCTTTGGAGGAACTGACACGCTCTCTTGGTTTTGATCTTGCCATTCTGAAAACATGTGGTTCTCCAACGACATTGAGTGAGGTTACGTTTCCGGTATGTTATTTTAAACCAATACAGATGAAAGGTACTTTCCAAATCGTAAGAATGTATTTATGATTCATGCCCGTTCGAGCCTATAAGCAGGAGTCCAGGGGTAGAATAATTGGTTATCCATGTTTTCTGAAGTTATTTCATTCATTCTATTGAATTATCTACCTTATAAATCTTTAGTGGAATCCCCGTGCAATACTTGATATACATTAACATTAGCATTTTACGGCATAAGATTCAAGAATTATCTGATTCGAAATGTTATATACATACTGCATGTTTCATATATATACTACTTTTGACGATGAACTCTTCGACCTTCCCCAATCTCATTTATCTTATGAACGCGAAGAAAGCCGAAAAAAATTTTTAAGGAAGGTGATGATAAGAAAGAACAGCAGGGATAAGAATCTTAGTCTGTAAATATTTGAATCATTTAATATTTCATTTTACTTCTTTCCGAGAATTTCGTATTTTTTCAATAACTTTTTGTTTGTCTACGACCAAATAGAGGTTGATACACCTGTTCTCTTACAATGTACAGAGTTAAGCAACGTCGAGCCTTGTTAGTATCTAGATTGGGGAGTGTCTAGTTTTACCTGTTGCTTTAAGCAGCTTGAGATCATTCAGAGAGCCTTCTGTGTCGATCATCTTAATCTTCCGAAGGGGAAACCGATCTGTATACTATGTTAAATGAAGCTAGCCAAAGGCGTAATCTATCCCCCTCCCCGAACCCTCTGACAGTGAGCACCGAGAAATGAACAAATTCATTTTCATTTGATTCTAAAATATATCTGTCTCTGGTTATCTTTGCAAATCAGGCACTGAAGAGACTTCAGTAAATATTTTAAAAAGTTGCCTCCCTTGATGGTTTTTAGCTCCATATTTTCATTTTGTTAATTTCCAGCTAAGTTTATAGCTAAGAATATTAAACACGATCAAAAGTCAAACAAAGGCTTCCCAAAATGTTAAAAACACTTAAAAATCCAGACAAATGATTTAAAAGGTATAATTGTGCAACGTATTGAATCGAGATTAACGCAATTACGAAGTTAAATAAAGAGTAAAATCATTACGCTCTTTTAAATGGTACATCTTATAAAATGATATTTGAACAGTGATTAAATATAGAGCTATAAAGTCAGCTGATAATAAAAATACTATAGTTACTTTCAGCCATTCTAGCCATAAAAGGGGATAACATTTTTCAATATTTACACTGAAATATCCAAAAACCAACGTGAATGATTCCGGACTCAAACAAGTGATCAATTTTTCGTTGCGAATCTAGCCCCAACTAAAATCTAATGAAGGTAGATCTTAAAAAGAAAAAAAACTTGATTTACCTAGACATAATAAGGTATAACTGTTTAAAATTTTAGCCTTCTTGCTCCATTAGTGTGGCCTATATAAGTATCACATACATAGCCAGCCAACCACCCACCCATCCCGACCAACATGAAACCTATGTTGACAGTTTCGATCTACGGTTTCTAATATATGATCCGGCATTTTTCACATAGATTTGACTTTTTCAGTTCGAGAAGGAATAACTTACAATCACTCCCCGGTTTACGTTGTTGATAGGTTCCTGGAAACAAGGACTTTAACTGAAACAACGTCAAGTGGTACAGATTTTACCGTAGAAGCAATTATATGAATAGAGATGTTTTCAGTGCTCAAAAATAGCCAAGAGACACCCCAAAGGCCCAAAATATTCTAAAACGGTCAAAAACACGATAAAAGTGGCCAAGATGCTCAACCCCACTAATCAAGCGTTTTTTTTTGTTTGTTTTTTTTTTGCACTGCCGAAACAAGACGAACATATACAAAAATCTCATCCATTTCAAAGAATTTTACCAGAAGAGTAAAAGTCGAAAGCAACATGTCCTGTCAGGAAAGAATTGAATCTTAAAAATCAGCGCCTCCATTTTCTACTGCTTAACTAATTTCTTCTCCACGTTTTCTCCCCAACCGACAACTCATGGCAACAGGTTTTGAAATTCAATTTTGCAATATACAAATTTTGTACAACTGGTAATAAAGAAAGAATTTTGTCTTAAAATATGAAATGATATTGCTTTTAACCCTTTTCTCACTTATACAACAATTATTCATAAAAATCACCTGATTCACAATTCCACCAATAATATTTTTAATGGTTTTGTTATTCGCTTTTGCATCAAAAAGTGACGGCAGGGGCGATAATCAAATAATTTTACAATTACTTAATATCAAAAACATTATGTTCCTCAGCATTTACTTATGTTTAATGCTATTTGAGAAATTAACTAAACTGAGCGTGAAATTAGGTAAATATACAAAAAACGTTAAAAAGCCCATTATATAGATGGACAAATTGACTATCGTCACCAATATTCCTTTTTTATTTTCAAATAGTGAAAAGTGTGACACACTAGCAAGATGATAGCATTTATAAGATGTATCGATATACAATGACAAATTAATTCAGTTTTGTTTTATTTTAGCTTTTCAAAACTTTAATTGCCGTAACTCAGACATGGAACTAAAATTCAATTATTCTCAAAGATTAAACTTTTAGATGAAGTCATATCTTTTCATTACATCGTACCTTTTCCTTCCTTCTATTTCTGTTCCAAACGATATACCCACCGACCGGCCGATCGACTAACCAAAAAGCATCTTATAGAGACGTATAGACATATCTAAAAATCATTTTGTTTTGCCCGATCAGAAGGTGGGTCCATGCCTGCATCAATATTTATTAGATGAATGGTGGCATTAGTTTTCGAAAAAAAAAAACCCACAAAAAAACAACATTAATGTAGAAAGGTAATATTGAGTGTGTAAGTAGTTGCCCTTATGTTGGCTATAGTCGTCTTTGCTTATGTTCCACAAATTAGAAACCGTCAACCAAAACTTGTCAGGTTTCTCCCGTTTTCAAGGTGGTCGGGCTGGCTATGTATGTATGTACCATGCATGGTGGTCACATCAGTTACTTTTTTGGCCTAGAAAGGATTTCGGTGGGAGTACAATACTCCATGTGAGTCTATGCTGAATTGATCGCATAGTTTGTGCTTCCTTCAAGGGTCCAAAGTACCTCTCTTATAAACGTTGTTAATTTTTTCTGATTAGTTTTCTCAAATTTCTTCTTTTCTGATGATTTTTCTATACCTATATCTGGTATTAGTAAGTGAATTGTTGCTGAAATAATTTGAATTGAGTTGACGGCGGCCTGCCGTTACCCACTTGACTGCTCTGCACTTCCTGCTGGTAACGTTTGCGACAAGCAAACCAACACGCATTCTACAAGAGAATGATACCAAAACTTTACCACTGCATTTATAATTGTTCGTTCATTACGCGTTAAAATATTATTGTTTAGTATTTAAGTTTTTACAAAGGAAAAAAATGCCTGACTTTCCAAATCTTTCTCCATTCCAATAATAAAACTTTCGTCATACGTTTACATTTAGAGAAAAAAATATTAGCAGGGTCAAATTTAGGAAATATGGAAAGTTAGATTTACATAAATTCTACAGTTATGCGTTCCATAAGATTTGGAGTAAAAATTCCCCCGAAAATGTGCATTTTGCGTTCTTCAGAGCAATTTTCGTAAGTCAGTGCAGTTAAAAAGTCGCACACAACAAAGGTTTCAACAATCATAATTGGTTGAGTTTCACATAAGTTATAACAAAGTTAAAGTCGTTGATTTGTGTAAAACTTCCACTCGCTCCTCTCAAAGGTAGAGGTAAACGATGAAGTGGACAGCAGATCCTCTTTGTCGGCAAATCAGAAACCTGCACTCACAAAGAAAATCATTAGGTACACCCTGTCGGACAGCCCACACTTATTGTAAGTAATGTTAGTGACTAAAGAACGAACACGTGTTCTTTAAGAGAATAATACACGAACTTTGTGGTGAAACACGAGACCTACGTGTGACAGAGCATGCGCACTATTGATTTTAGATACTGCTCTTTTGCAATAAAACGAATATGATGCCTTTCCCTGCATCAATATGGTCCACCCTCTACTGGCAACTGACGGTCTCTACTCACAAGGATTGATAAACATCAAACGAAGACATGTACGCCCCACAAGCAATGACGGGCGCTAAGAAGCATCTTGACTATTTCTTCTTTAAACACTTTGTTGACGTTGCAGCTGTCATCGCTACCACCGTAAAATCGAATATCACAATACACTTGGCATCAACATACACGTGCAAACGAATACTTATGTAAACAGTGCTACAAACCCCAGAATTCTTATCGCGCTAAATTGACCACGCAATAGTGTCAAAAACTGCCAGACTGTGCTGAAAAAAAATTGTTAGCCATTTGTGGCCAGTCTAATTAGTAAAAAGGTCTCGATTTGCCTTAAACAGCTGGAAAATTGGATAAAATTGCAAAAAATAGCCAAAAATCGAAAAAAAGCGCTGAATGTAAAATTCTTACGTTGCCTAAACAAGGAATGCGTTAAATCTATCGCGTAAATCACCATATTCGCATAACATCAGACTGTTTCAAACTTATTCACATATATACACTTTTCTGAAATATTCATATCAGAGGATATACCACTTCAGGCAAAAAAAAAAAAAAGGAAATAATTTTTTTTTCCTAAAGAATCATGAGTATGTATTAACGAGACTTTAATGCTTATCGAGAAAAAAGAAACCAAAACAAAAGAGCGAAGTAGAATACACGCACCGTCAAATATATAGACGTATGGTTCACAAACATACGTAAACAAATTCTTATCGAAACCTTCAAAGGGTTTTCGTGCGATTGAACTCCTTCTGGTTGTCTTTGCTGTCAACAAGACATTTCAGCTAATCCATTCTACATTCGAATGCAATAGTGGTAAACAGAAATATTTCTCTCAAATTCTAGCAACACTAATGACGTAGGATTTCCATGAATATATTCCGACTTTTATTTTACAGGATTTACCAATTTCACAAACAAAGTTTTTCTCAAATAATTCATTAATTATGCCGCCTTGAAGTTAACAGGGAAAAAATGCCGTTATGACGAATTCGCCGTTATAACAATTGGATTTTATACTAAGTGAATCAATAATTAGAAACCAAAAATTCCTGTCAAAAATGACATTTCATTAGCCTTTAATGGTTTAATTCCCTACATAAAGGTTAATCTAGAAGACATTTTGAACTTGATACACTTTATTTACACCTCGTTTTATCTTGATTATCTCAAACCTCTCATTTATTGATGAAATTTCTTTTAGATGTCTATTCATATCTATGTGTAACTTTATTTTGAGGATTTACCTATTTTAGTTTTCAAAATAATTCCTTGATATCTCCGTGGGATGTTGCTGCTAAGTTATATCTGGCAATAGTCATGGGAGAGTAGGAAAAACAAACGTGCCGTTAGAACGCATGTGTCATCAAATCGGGCCGTTAGTAGGAGTGCTATAACACGGAGAGTTCACTGTACATAGACGCTTCATCACAGCGGTTCACAACCTTTTAGCATAGTTGTTCCAAATTTTTTCATTACCGAGGACCCCCTTTTTTAAATGGATTTTCCCCACGGGCCACAGGCATTTGAGAGTTCTGCCTACTTAACAAGTTCAGGCGTTCGCAGATCCCAGGTTGGGAATAACTCAATTATCATCTAAGTCGCCCTCTCAGTTTGGAGTCGCTGTACACAGTTGAGCGTTCTACACACATACACACTCACTCGCACACACGTTTGGTCTGAACAGCTGTAGCAGTTGAAACAGCAGTTGTAACAAATCATTGTAATAGCAAGTGCGATATTGAGTAAAAAGGGTTGCAGTGGCGACTGAGACCAGCTTCGCGGTGGTAATGATGAACGAGCAGTGGAATGCTCTCAGTGAGAGAACCGCTGCTAACGATATTTGTGAGTACTGGAGGGAAGAAGCGCTCGAGCTAAATTGACCTTTTCAAGAACCACACCATCTGATTTGAGAAGATCATAACAAAGTAAAAAGCAAGAAGACAAACGACATGGTCGTTGTGATGGTTAACGAGCTGCTAAAGGGCGTTTAGCTAGAGAACTACGGCTAATGATACTTGTTAGGACCGGAATGAAGAATTGCTCACACTAAACTTCCTTTTTCAAAACACCCGCCTTCAGATTCCACGAGTTGAATAAGCCGGCTACATCTGTACTGATGTTGCTTATCAATACTTTTTGACCGACGAGCTCTTCGACCTTCTTCAGTCTCAATTAACTTTTGAACGCAAGGATACAAAAATAACGAAGTAAAGAAGCGAGAAAAATTAAATCATTTGTTTTTAGAAAAAAAACTTTTGCTAAGTTGTCAAATGTTGGGCACTTTCTGTCAAGATCTTGGATTCTCAATCTTTTTCATGACGGCACACCAAGACATTCATTCGAAATATGCATCGAAGTGGGACAGACATGATACCCGAATTGGACAAGTCTAAGGCTCGAAATACATTTATGTGGTAAAATTTACGCGGCACACTTGGGAGAAAATTGTGGCACACTAATGGATTGCAGAACACAGTTTGAGAAATACCGGTCTCTAGCTTAACAGGAGCTTAAAAAGAAAGCAAAACAGTAATTGAAAAAATAATAATGAAAGAAATAGAAAGAAATTGTCAACAACAATGATTTGCGTTCTTTGAATTTTCATGGACATTTCTTTTCAAATAGTCGATTTATTCAACGGTCAAACAGTTGAAATTTTAAAAGTATATTTCATATATTAGAATAAAAACAGGAGAAAGAAAACTATAATAAAAAAAGACCTAAACTGTAGCACGTGGAAATCAGACAGACGTACTCTTCGAACTCGACTAAAATTAGCACTTGTATACTTCCAAAATTCCGAGTTATAGACTCCAAATTTTTACCAGCTGATGAATATAAGAATCTCAAAATAAACACTCAACTAGAGTCAGTGCATTTGGACACTTGCAGAATCCGGTGTTATTAGTGAAAACTATAGATATTCACCAAACTAATTACACTTACCTAACAAACATTTGTTCACAAGATAACAATTGAAAAAGTGTATAAATCATTTGAAAAGTTCGTAAAATTAAAAAAAGATATCGCTGTTGCTAATGAAACCACGATTGATTTATATCATATTATAATATACTTTGAACATTGGTTTAAATACATAAATATATATATATATATATATTGTATCGATTGACAGCATTTGATGAGAGAAAAATATTGACAAAAGTTTTGTATTCTAAGGTGAAAGATAAAACAGGTAATATATAACTATTGATGTAAACCCAAGAACCAATATTGAATATACATGCGAATGCATTACTATTATCTTTTTTAAATGTTATATACTGAAAATTCAAAGTATTTACTTATATAACCAATCAATTTTTCCCGTGACTTCCTAGCAGTAATTCTCTAGTGCCCTTACGCTGGCCACAGAGTTTCCCTATCACAAGTCTCTTTTCTCGGCCTGTAATATGTGAAAAAGACAAAGAGGCGACCAACACCAGAAGTGGTGTCACTCACTTCACCATTCTAATTTTCCACATAGATTCGCTTCAAGTGCTGTGGTTCAGGCGCACAAGTAAATCATTTACGCAATTATCTGATCGATTCGATATCCAAAACCTCCTTTGTTTAAAGCAATTTGTTGTCAACGCTCGAGTTCATCCCCTGCTTAAAATTCCTATTCTAAGAGCCCAGTGCCCCCCCCCCCAATCATTGCTATAGAAAATTGGGATTAGAATTCAGCTTGTAATTTCTTTGTTCTTAAGAATTTTTTTTTTATCATTTGTATTCTCCAGAATAAAATCGAAATTACTATTTTCTCGCTCCAGTCAGGAGATGACTTTTTTTCTATCCTACAGATAACAACAATAGCAATAGCACACGTCAACTAATTTAGGGGAAAAAGTCTTCACTGTTTGTTTGTCCCGTTGCGTTGAACCAAACTGATGTATGAAATTAACACTTTGCAACTGTGATATAAAATCGCAACTAAGTGATCATCAGGAGGCCCTCTTACCGGCTGAGCCAAACTGGCACGCATCAGGTATGTATGAATTCATTTATACAATACAACTATTGCAGTAATCACCTCCAATCAGAATTTTAGTAGGAGTGGAACTTGACCCTGTGGCAGCTAGGCTTGATTTTTCTTCTATTTTTCTATGAAACGGGCAATGTGCGTATTTTTCATCTAGATGATAAAGAACATTAAAGTTCTTCACCAGTACCAAAGATACAATAAAAAAAAAGATATAAGTTAGAAAGGTACAATTAAAAAACAATATCTGTGCTCAAGATACAATAGAGAAAAGGATATCAGTTACCCCACCCCAAGAAAAAGAATATCATTATCAAAAATACAATTGAAAAAAAAAAGATATCTGTGCCACTGATAGAATGAACAAAGGATATTAGTGCCAAAGACAAAATTAAAAAGATAATAAAAAATAATATCAATACCAAAGATACAATAAATGGAAAAAGATAAAAACGGGATGGATAACTATTTTCCCTTTGATTTCTCTACTAAACAATCCAATCTTTATATAACGGGGACTTGTCTACGTGCCAGGATGGCTTTTACCATGATAAGAGGAAGAATCCGGAATTGTTCTGCTTTCTTTCTTTACGGGTACCTTTTGTTTACCTGGGTATTACTGCCCGCCGAAGCTCGGATTTCCCGCTCTGTTTTGGAAAGTTTAAGGGAGTTGCGAAACAATCATTCAACGGCAAGACACACAAAGAGAAGCGTTACAAAGTAAGTAAAAGTTTTATTTACTTATGACGATGAATATTTTATATTTCCCATCTTGCTCATTTTAATCCCAACTTCACCGCAAAGATGAGTTGTTATCATCTATTATCGTTAAAAACTTAGAAAAAATCATATATATATATATATATATATAAGAGCCGTGGTTGTCTAACGTGTCTAATGTAGAGTAAAATTAGAATCTATCAGTCCTTCTCTCTTCCTATCAGCCTATAAAACAATCTAACTTCGCTTTCTCGCTCCTCCCTTCCTACCCTCTTAAAAACCGAACCAATTTTCTTTCATGCCTCACTCTTCGCACATCTTGGAAAAAATCACCCGAAATTCTTTTCTACCCCATCAATTCCTATCATCTATTTTGCAATAACTTTTCATTTTAACCTCTTCTTAACTAGCCTTTCATTAAACCATCTGACATTCTTTTTTTCTCCCTTTTTAGTCTTCCATCAAACTACCTCCAATTTGTTCTCACTTTTCCCTTCCGAAGCTACACGATTTTCCTCTCTTGAACCCCCCTTTTTATTAAACTACCTGACAATCTTTTCACCTTTCTACCTCCCTACCGTGTTTTATACTCATAGTATCCATAGCAGCAATCAACGAAGTCATTTGTTGTACACTCACGATAACTCTAAGTCACGGGTCATAGATTTGGGGGATTGAATTAGGATTGTTTCTTTCCAAGTGACTATCCAAGTCGCCCGAGTAGTTTGTCCTAGTGTTATGCTTTCCGGGCCCAGACTCGTTCCTCCCTGGGGGCGTAGCCCTTGCTTTCCTGGATGATGACCGATCTGGTATATTTTTGTCTGTTTCTCATTAAGCACAAAGCAATATTTTCTTACTGCCGAGATGTATTTTATCGTGACACTATCACTAGGTAGGTTGTTATCCAAGACTAGTGGGGCCTATCCACTGGGGGTACCGAGACGATACCATGGTGGTTTGATCAGGACTGATTTCAGTCAGTGTAGCCTCAGCACTCTACCGGCCTATAGTATAAATTATTATTCCCTTTCGGTGAAGAAACGTACAGGTGTTTTTTTTTTGTTGTTTATTTCAGATGTATAATGTAAATGAGTGTGTATTGCAATAAACGAGCTCGTGAAACTAAGCAAGTACATGGTCTTTGAAATCGAAATAAAGAAGATGCGATACTTGAAAACCAAAACTGTCCCCGTAATTTTCAGGGCACTATGGATGATAAAAAAAGACACTCGTCTCCGTAAAATATAGAAATTCCAGACACCACTCGTACATTGCAAGGTCACTAAAATCTTTCTTTTTTTTTTTATTAATGTAAAGTAAAACACAAAATAAGACTGCCACACATAGAAACATATTCGTACATCCCTTCCAACTTCTTTTGCCCCAAGTTGTTTCCAACAACTCGGCAAGATTGTAAAAAACAGAGATGATGATGAGAAGAAGAAGAAGATGAAGAAAGAACATGGAAATGGGCAGGGCTTGAAGTAAAATGGGGACAAAAACCTCTGCACGAACAATACACCCCCACTCCGAAGCAAAAATGCTAATATAGTCTAGAAAGCAAAACAAAAATAAAGAACACCCATCAGTGGCTCCGAGGCAATTGGTTGAAAGCAGAAAAAGGGATTTATACTGGCCATACAAAACCAAAGCTTGCCTACTCGTGACTTCCAAGCAGATATCATGAAAAAAAAAATGGCGCCGACCTAGAATACTGCTTCTGTGACCTCTATGTAGAAAAAGTAGACTACCTCATTTCTGGCTGCCCGGTTTTAATAGCTACAGAATACTAGTTCAGACATAACAGTGTGGAGAATCTGCAAACATTACGGAATACCAACAGAGAATAGCCGGTATGAATACCAACCAGATCCAGTAACTGATGGACAGAACTACGAGACTACGATAACTACCAACAGGAGAAATAGACCCAACATAGTCAAGGACCACCAAGAAAGAACTCGCCTGTTAATTGGCATGAGTGTGCCTTCTGAAAGAAATATGACAGCAAAGGAACTTAAGAAAGTAAGCAAGTAGTAGGTCCTTGAAATCAAGGTACAGAAGAACTTGAAGCACTTGAAAACACAAACTGTCACTTTTAAAGTCAGAGTACACGGACGATCAAGAGAGACACTGAAAAAATCTTGCCAGAATCCCAGTTGACCCTTCGCTCTATGAAACTCAGAAGAAAGTGCTTGAAGGCACAGTCCGAATATAATAATAATAGTGATAATAATAATAGGATCTCATTCGAGAGATGTGGAAAGTCTAGAAGGTTAAGTGCGATATGATAACTGGCGCATTGAAACTATGCCAAAAACACTCGAGTCGAAATTGGCTGGATATTGAGAATGGTGCAAGAAATTTTACTAGAATTGTTGTAATTATATTGTTACTAAAACAATTGCAATTTTCATACTTTTAGAATTTGATGTTCTCTTTCTCAGTAGTATTCAATTATGTTCTGGGATATACCATTTCAAAGATGAAGTAAAGCTCTATTTATTGAAGCTGAACGTTGTTTTTTCACCATTTATTTTGGTTTATCTGTGGCTGTCAAATAAAAGATGGAAGAAACAAAATCAAACAATTTCAAAATTTCAAAATGGTTAATAAAATAGCGGGGACTGCACACAATATTAACCAAATATTTGGCCAGTGGCTCAAGCAAAAAAGCTAGACAAATGTCACTTGAATGACCCTGAATGAAAGGCATAAAAGCTCGCGTATCGTGCGAATGGCCTTGCAGAAATTGAGCAACGCTGCGAAACTCACCTAGCTTATTCATCAGACTTCTCTCTCTGACCCAACATTCTTTTTTTTCCAAGCATTTCGACCATT